>CAHIKZ030001303.1:350000-385000 GCA_903632075.3 Acanthosepion pharaonis | reverse complement strand
ATATACCAAGAACCAAGAAAAGGTTACTGAATGAGGAATAACCAAAACGGAGATTGGAAATTAAATGGTAATCTTTATAACATCAACAAAATACAATACTCGCCAGCGGCATGAAGTAGGTAAACCACTTCTAGTGGTGGACTACTTAGACAGCATATTACCCCCACTTACAATAGTGTCCAATATATTTATGAGGATTGGGACATACCCATTAGTGTTCATAGGTACGGTATATAACACGTATATTCATGTGTATGTGTGTATGTGTATTTGTGTGTGTATGTGGAATGTCATACACATGCTGTTTCTATTGTTACCTTTCTTTCAATATTAGACGCAGATATATTCACGATCACGTAGTTGGCACATACTCTTGTAAGATTACTATCGCCTATATATATATATATATTTGTACCCGCGAAGACATACACACGCACGCATATATATGCGCAAATCGTATGTGTTGGGGTGAGAAATTGTACAACTGCAAAATCTCAACGCACTTTAATATAAGTATACAGCATATAAATTATTCAAGTGTTCGCATGTGTGTCCGCTTTTACTAACTGTGTGTCTCATCTATGCATGGGGCTAAACATTCACCACGAGTTCAGGACGAAAGGCATCAAGCGCAGTAAAAAAAAACAAAAAAAAAACGGACATGACAAAAAGAAAAACTTGAAAATATAAAAATCAGATTGCTTTCTTGAGATTCTTACTTGAAGAAAGGCTTCCATGGGAAACCTGTCGGAAACAAGACTGCTGGCGCCATTTTGAGTAAAGACGGGAATTGGCGGGAAATGAAGAACGGGGAAAAAATGACGAACTGAGGAAAGTATGCAATGGAAATAATAAAAAAAAAAAGACCGTGGAAAATAGCGAAATGATTTGGAAAAATAAAAGCGAATGTGAAATAAAAAAAAAAATACTATGGAAATGTTAATAACAAATAAACGACAATTAATAAAATGAAGAAAAAGAAGAATATAAAAGAACAGAAGAGGGGGAAATAAAGAGAGCGAGAGAATAGAAAAAGGAAATCTAGACGAGGAAGGGTAAGAAAAAAAAAAGGGAGGAAATGAAAATGAAAGTCACAAGAGATAATGAAAAAGAATTATGAAAAAAATGAAGCAGGTGAGTAAGAGAAAGAAAAAGAAAGAAAAAAGGGATAAAAAGCGAAATAAAGAAAAAATAGGTACAAGGAAAAGAAATGAAAATAATAACAGTAAGAGAAAAGGAATAAGGAGGAAGGGAGACGAAAGAGAAAAGAAAAGGGAGACAAAAGAGAAGGAAGAGAAAAAGGAACAAGGAGGAAGGGAGACAAAATAAAAAAAAAAAGAAAAAGGGGTGAAAGACAAAAGAAAAAAAAAAAAAAAAAGGGAGGGAGACAAAATTTCTCTGACAAAAGAGAAGGAAGACAAAAAAAAAAAAAAAAGGAAGAATGGAGACAAAAGAGAAGGAAGAGAAAAAGAAAAAGGGGGGAGGGAGACAAAAGAGAAGGAAGAAAAAGGAAGAAGGAGGAAGGGAGACAAAAAAAGGAAGAAAAAAGAAAAGGAAGGAAAGGAGACAAAAGAGAATGGAAGAAAAAAAGGAAAAGGAGGAAGGAGAAACAAAAGGAAGAAAAAAGAAAAAAATGATTTTCACAAAAAAAAAAAGAAGAAGGAGGAAGGAGACAAAAGAGAAGGAAGAAAAAAAAGGAATAAGTGGGAAGAAAAGGAAAAAAAAAAAGAAGAAGGAAGGAAAAAAGAAAAGAAGATGGAAGAAAAAGGGGGACAAAAAGAGAAATTTCCATCCAGGAAAAAGAAAAAAGAAGAAAGAAGAAAAAGAATAAGAAAAAAGAAGGAAAAAAGAAAAGGAAGAAGGGGACAAAATAAGGAAGAAAAAAAATAAGGAAAGGAAGAAAAAAAAAAGAAAAAGGAAAAGGAGGAAAAGACAAAAGAGAAGGAAGAGAAAAAGAATAAGAAGGAAAAAGAATTAGAAAAAAATTAGAAAAAGGGAATTAAAAAAAAGAAGGAAGAAAAAACAAGAAGGAGGAAGGAGACAAAAGAGAAGGAAGAAAAAGGAACAAGGAGGAAGGGAGACAAAAGAGAAGGAAGAAAAAGAACAAGGAGGAAGGGAGACAAAAAAATTTAAGAAAAAGAATAAGTGGGGAGGGAGACAAAAGAGAAGGAAGAAAAAGGAAGAAGGAGGAAGGGAGACAAAAGAGAAGGAAGAAAAAGGAAGAAGGAGGAAGGGAGACAAAAGAGAAGGAAGAGAAAAAGAATAAGTGGGGAGGGAGACAAAAGAGAAGGAAGAAAAAGGAAGAAGGAGGAAGGGGGACAAAAGAGAAGGAAGAAAAAGGAAGAAGGAGGAAGGGAGACAAAAGAGAAGGAAGAAAAAAAAAGAAGAAGGAGGAAGGAGAGAAAAAGAGAAGGAAGAAAAAGAACAAGGAGGAAGGGAGACAAAAAAAAGGAAGAGAAAAAAAATAAGTGGGGAGGGAGACAAAAGAGAAGGAAGAAAAAGGAAGAAGGAGGAAGGAAAAAGAAAGAAAAGGAAGAAAAAAAGAAGAAGAAAAAGGAAAACAAAAGAAAATTAAGAGAAAAAGAATAAAAGGAAGAAGGAAAAAGACAAAAGGAAAAAGGAAGAAAAAGGAAGGAAGAAGAGAAAAAGGGGACAAAAGAGGAAGGAAGAAAAAAGGAAGAAAAAGAACAAGGAGGAAGGGAGACAAAAGAGAAGGAAGAGAAAAGAAAAAGGAAGAAGGAGGAAATAAGACAAAAGAAGAAGGAAAATCTGAAAAAAGAGGAGGAAGGGAAAAAAAAGGAAAAGGAAAAGACAAAAGAGAAGGGGAGGGAAGACAAAAGAGAAAAAGAGAAAAAGAAAAAAAGGAAGAAGGAGGAAGGGGACAAAAGAGAAGGAAGAAAAAAGGAAGAAGGAGGAAGGAGACAAAAGAGAAAGGAGAAAAAAGAATAAGGAGGAAGAGAGAGAAAAGATAAGGAAGAGAAAAAGAACAAGGGGAAGGGAGACGAAAGAGAAGGAAGAGAAAAAGAATAAGTGGGGAGGGAGACAAAAGAGAAGGAAGAAAAAGGAAGAAGGAGGAAGGGAGACGAAAGAGAAGGAAGAGAAAACGAATAAGTGGGAAGGGAGACAAAAGAGAAGGAAAAGAAAGGAAAAAGAAAAAATGAGAAAAAGGAAATGAAAGGAAGAGAAAGAAGAAAAAGAGAAAAAAAAAATAAATATGATAAACCTTAAAAAGAATGAAGAAAAAAGACGAAAGCAAATGTAAAAAAAAATAAAGTAATGAAAAAAACAGATCGAGAAAAAAACGGATAAAATAAAGAAAATATTAATGAAAATTTTCTTTCAGCGGTTGACCAGTTGCCATCAAAGGTTATAGAACCCGTCTCGGGGGAGAAGAAGAGGATTTATACCTTTTCCCAATAGTATTAAAGCGTAAGTGAATTTTAGTCAGTTATTTTCCATACTTGATACACACTTAAGCGATCATGTATCTCTCGATAGATGAGTGACGAGGCAGATGCTTTTCCCGCAGTAGATTGCCATTTCTTTCTGCGATAGACCAGTTGCCATCTCAAGGCTATACTATAGAACCCGGTCTGTCCTGCTATTTACCCATAGCTGGGTGGGGACAAGAAGAAGATTCATACATTTCCCAAGGTTATTAGCACGTAAGCGAATATAATAGATTCAACTGGAATTCGAACTAGGGTCTCCAGTTTCTCAACCCGATCCGCGATCCATTACTCCACATGGGAATATATAAAAGTACCGAGGAAAAGAATTAACAAAAGAAAAGAAAGAATTTAAAGAAGAAAAAAATTGAATGCAACGAAATTTGAGAAGATATGACATTTTGGATAATAATAATAATAATAATAATAATAATAATAATAATAATAATAATAATAATAATAGTCGACGGCGGATCAAGCACAAACACCTTGAGGAATATCGTAGTGCATTTTCTACCTTTCTTCCAATTTACTTAATATAAAGTCTGGCACAAGGCCAAATGTGTGGAATCTAAAGATTAGAAACATGACTGTAGGAACGTACTTGGAATAGTGCTAAAACATTAAATGCAAATTTAGACCAATTTTGATGTACAGAAGATGCTGCCCATACCACGGCATTCCTGGAATATGTGAGGACATTGAGAAAGTTGCTGGAGACTTGTGGTGACTTGCCGCGGCGAAAGCCTTCAATTACTTGTTGCAAAGATGCAAGTTTTTTCATGCATGAACTGGAAAAGTCGGGACCATCCAAACAACAGCGTTAATCAAAACAGAATCGTGAAACAATATTGAGGGGACCTGCTATCACTTGATCACTAGTGCAAGTCACAAGTTACTACATGTGGGAACATGTATAATGTGTAAACATGTATAATATGGGAACATGTGGGAACATATAATTATGCAACATGTGGGGACATGTATAATGTGGGAACATGTATAATGTGGGAACATGTATAATGTGGCAACATATAATTATGTAACATGTGAGAACATACGGTAACTGAATATAATAATAATATATAATAATAATAATAATAATACGAATAAATTTTAAAAAGTCACACGCATTATTATTATTATAAACATTATTATTATTAATAATAATAATAATAATAATAATAATAATGTGTGCGATCTTAATTTTTTTTTTTTGCAAAAATGATCAGTGGAAAATGCCATGAAGCCATTTCTGACCTTAGGTCGTTGTTTTGGACGCGGAAGGAAATAACAACAATAATAATAATAATAAAAGTCGGCATGATAGAGTGGGCCAATATCTGAGCTGGAAAATATGTAACTGCAAGAAACTGGTATGAACACCATCCAGACCCGGTTATAGAGGTAGGACTTGTAGCAATTTTATAGGACTTTATAATGCACACAGAGAGAACAATCAAATCTATTCGCCCAGACATCGGGATCAAAGACCACAAGAACAGAATGTGCTTTCTTATTGACATGGCATTCCCTGCAGATTGTAATGTATCTTTTAATAACTTCAAAAAACTATCAAAATACAAGGATCTTGAAGTGTAAATCTAAAAAATGTAGCACGTGAGGACATCAGTATTTCCAGTTGTAGTTGGAGCCCTCGGATTGATTGGAAATGTTTCCGATAGACTCATTGAATGGATTTCTGGCAGCCCACGTGTTAAATTAATACAAAAAAATTGTATCACAAGTACAGCTCAGACATTACAAAGAGAGATTTATCTATGTAAAATGTGTGTGATTTAGAGATTGCGGAGAGTTAGAGAATATGCAAATATGAGAAAAAGAAAACAATTAGTAAAGTGTGGAAATAATAAAAGAGTAGGAATTAAGAAGACAGAAGATAACGATTGACATTGCAAAATTGACTCGGAAACAATAAACCAGAAAAGAGATCAACAAGCAAAAACAGCGAGAGAAGAAACCTTTAGCATAGAATTTATTGTTACATCTAGCCATTTCAACTGTAAGATGATGAGACTTGGGACTTTAAAATACACACATACAGAACAATCAAAGCTAATCGACCAGACATCTTGATCAAAGACAACAAAAACAGAATGTGCCTACTTGACATGGCAGTCTCTTCAGATTGTAATTTATATTTGATGATCTACAAGAAACTATTAAAGTACAAGGACCTTGAAATCGAAATCTCAAAGATGTGGCACATGAGGACATCAGTATTTCCAGTTGTAATTGGAGCCTTCGGATTGATTGGAAAACGTTCCGATAGACTCATTGAAGGAATTTCTGGTGATCCTTGCCTTAAAGAAATAAAAAAGTACAGCTCAATACATTACGAAGAGCTTTTGCCTATGTAAAATGTGTGTAATTAAGAGATTAAGGAGAGTGATAGAATATGAGAATATGAGAAAAAGAAAACAATTAGTAAGTCGCGAAAACAATAAAAGATCAGGAAATAGAAGACAGAAGATAACGATTGACATTACATTTAAATTTTTAAAGATCAAAATTGACTCGGAAACAATAAGCCACAAAAGGGATCTACAAGCGAAAAAGGTGAGAGAAGAAACGTTTAGTATAAAACTTACAGTTACATCTAGCCATTTCAACTGTAAGATGATGAGACTTTGACGCCAATCTACCAACACGCTTAAATTCATAAAGTCTAGGTATAAAAAAAAAGTTCATCAGAACTTTTACCATGAAAATATTTATTAAAAAGGCACAGAGAGGCCACGTAACGGCGGAGTGAAAGGGAGTGAAACGAAAATGCCAGGTCAGAACCAATAACATTGCAGATTCTTCTTTGTATTTTATCAATAATCTTTTAATAGAACCAGACCATATGTGACAGAAATAGTCCATTGGACGGACGAATGGTAGACTTATAAACGTGTAAGATAGATTCTGGTTAGGAAATAATCTCTAGCTACATCAACTTTCCGAGCAACAGACCGAGGAATCCATTCAATATAATCTTTCCACGTCATGTCAGCGGAAAACGTTAGACTTATATATATGGACTGAAGTTGTTCAATCATCACATTCCAGCACTGATAGATTCCAAAAGAATTTTAGCAGTCTCGCAGAGGAGGTCACTTCTCCCACTCTGCAATCTCTTCTCCAAAGGTGCAAAGTCGCAGGCCTATTGATGCTCTATTTCCACGGCAGATTTTTAGATCAGTTCCATTCTTTCGTTTCAACAATTTAGATATATACATATAAGACACTGTGGTGAATAGTTACGTAGAAGCAAGTGAAGTGGCTTGTATCTGGTGCAAAGGGAAATAAGTTCCTTACCTCAATACACGACACATAGCAGCGGCATTTTCTTCCCTGAAAATGGCATAAATCTCCTCTCCTTAAGTTAGATTTTTCCGAAAGTGTATATCCCTAATGGTGGCGTTTGTACAGCTTAGCGTGGTTCGACGAATAGCAAGTCGTGTGCTGACTGGTCGGACTGGAGGATGATATTTGACTCGGTAACTGAGGACGAAGCGAAGAATGCTAATTGGTCAGTCGGCTGTTGTGTTGGTATGATAAAAAAGAAGGCAGAAGCAGTGAGAAGGGGAAAGATTTTTTTTTACGTTGGCAACGGGTGCGGCAACTCAAGAATGGCGGATTGAAAAAAGTGCTGTATGATCTATATCAGAGGAACACAAGCTCATTTACAATACAGACACGCCATGCCATTTTCACGGAATCGAATCAGAATCATTTCAAATGTCTGAAGAAAGTTCAGTTCCAAGTACTGGCACTTTATGGAATAGGCTCCCGCATGTGTACTTACCTAAACACTTCAATAGTGATCGCTTCAATTAAACGGTTAATCATTATATATCCTACTTATTTTCATAACCATACTTTCCTACCACAACTTCTTATCACAGACCTCTTTCATCATAACAATTTTAAAACTAGCCATCTACCCTGAGAGGCTCTTGAGCCTTGTACGAGGTCAAGTTTATTGTTAAAGATCTGCATGTTTAATTAAGTCGTTGTACTATTCTTCTTCTTCGCCTACTCGGAATGAGAGCCGAATTTGAATTCCATTCAAGTTTATTACCCTCACTTATGCGCTAATACACTAAGCTATGGGCTAAATAGTAGGAATCGTATCTGGAAAATCATTATTATCACAAAAAATTGGTAATCCAATATACACTCGCAAAAAAGAATTATTCTTAAAATCCAAAATAGTTTGTTTTGAAATAACCCACAAATGGTTGATAAACCGTAAAAAATCAATCCTTTTCGCCTAGTTATTTTTCAAGAGAATTTTTTTTTCTTTTGGTTTCTTTAATGACATACCCGAATAAAACCATAGACTAGAACTGGCATTTATGCTGCAGGATAAATAAACAGTAAAGAGTTCAATTGTCCAAAAATATCTTTGATTCGAACGCACCGATACAATAATGATAATTTTTTCTTTAAAATTTTTTTGCAAAGACTTCAATTCACACTGGTTTTAAAGTGTTTATAGAAAAAAAAAGGCTCTTTCTACAGAGTGTATCGATCATACGCTATTGATCATATTTTAAAACACTCAGCGTGACTCGCTTAAAAGCATTTCGAAATTCAAAATAAATCAATGAATAACATAACATCAATTTCTGCTGCAACAACTGAACGATGGAAAGAATCTGGCGATTATATATGAGTCGGGATCAAATATATATCAGATACGAACGGGAATCCAACAGAATGATACAATAAATGAAGGAAATGTTTATCAATCTAATATGTTTAACTTTTATTAAAATCCCCATCAGAGAATGAGACGTGGATAAAATAAACTAGACATCGCCGATGACTTCTATCAACAACACAACATTCATAGCTCTACCCTTCTAACACTCTTTATCCTAAAGTTGTAAATAAATTAGTTACCCCGAATGTGATCTTTACCATCATGTCCAAAACAACACCAATTTAGATGCCGGTAATTATAAAATAAATTGCTTACAATGTTAAAGCACTTATATCGAAGAAACATCAGGAAATCTAAAAACGAACATAAAAGAAATTTACGTTTAGACAACAATTCAAACTCGCTCGTTATACACAGGTACAAAACTGGCCATCACTTTGGTTTTACAAATGCCACCCTATTAAAAAAAAAAAAAAAGAATATAATTTACGTCAAAAGTACATCGGCGGGTTACTAATAACTATATTACCAACTACAAATACATGTCAAAAACATATTATCACCAACCTTTAGTGAATCCGTTGTTAAAGAATCTCAAGTATATTTATCTAAAACAAAATGGTACGTACGTAAAAACGTTCCCAAATCAACACGCGAAAAACCAACAGACAATGTCTACTAGAAACACACACACACACACACACACACACACACCACATTTACGAATATTCATTATTACAAAATCCCACATAGGGAAACTAGAATTACTATACATTTTGATACATTTTTTTAAACAAGTTTGCCTCAAGTAAAGCAGTAAAGCCACTAAGGCAAAAGGGATTACTGAGTGTGAAAGAATTAAAAATGAGAAACAAGAGAAGAGTAATCCGTAGGACAGTAGATAGCGATGGACATTATGCATTTAAAGTTTTGTACGTTGATTGGAAAGCGTAGAGCCGGAAGAGCGTTCCACAAGCGAGAAGTACGAGTGAAGAAATGCTTAACATAGAACTTATGGTTACATCTAATCAACTCAACTGTAAATTGGTGAGACCTTAGATTAAAAAAAGTGTATGTACCATGGCGAAGAGCTCATCCAAACACCTGCCATTAAATTATTTATAAAAAAAAAGGTACAGAGAAGCAACTTTATGGCGGTGGGAAAGTGACTGAAGCCGAAACCAATAATATTGCTGATTATTCCTTGGATTTTATCAAAGATCTATAGGTATATAATGCTAACCATGTTCACCATAGTCTATGAATATAGAATACAGCGCAGTACGTAATATGTTCAATGAAACAACGTTAAAGATTACCACTCACGAGTCAGACACTCTACTGAATCTGACTATATCGCCAATACCACCAGCAGCTGTTCCGTAATTCTTCAGTCTTCGATATCAAAGGCTGCCAGTGAATATTAGGAAAGAAACATGGCCGCCTTTATACACGTCGCATTGAATATTTTGAGCCATCTGATTGGTTAAACATCCTATTGGTGAACTATAAAATGAGTCAGCTCATTTTGGCTGGCTCACTAGTACTAGCTACCAAAAAATTCCAACATATATCAGGAGCACTATACCATATGTGGCAACAGCATTTTAAGCATGGACAAATAGATAGACTTATAGATATGTAACGACTTCTGGAGAGAAAATTGTTTGGAATGGCACAGTGAGTCAATTTTCTGAACAGCTGTCCGAGCAATGGATTCGATATAGTATTTTCAATACATGTCTGCCGAGAAAGTTATCCGGAGAAAGCATAACGAGTCACTCTCCTGGAGGTTAGCATCAGCCATACTGATGGGTGGCAGAAAGGGTTGTCGCAGATAATTAATAGATAGCAGTTTAGTTTTGGAGGTGTTAAATTAACAAATCCAAAAGAAAGAAAAAAAACAGACTGGAGGTCGTTTTATCAATTTGACCTTTTGGACTGACCAGAAATTATTTTAAGACAGGATATTTCTTGTTGCAATCCTCATAGATAGCAAGTTGATGCCATCACGAACGTCGTTAATGAAAATTAAAACAAAATAGAGCCCTGACGAACATATGCATTCGCAGAAAAGGATCTAGAAGAGTGGCCATTCAAGATAGCCCTCATTTCACGATTTAATAAAAAAAAAAATTCAAAAATTGGGCCGGGGACACCGCAAATTTTCACCTTGTGAAGAAGACCTGTATACCAAACAACATCGAAAGCATTCTAGATGTCGAGAGCAACAGACCTCGCTTCAGGTTCCTTATCTTAAGCTTGAACACAAAGCAATAGTAATAGTTTTTCAGTTAGACTTGGAATCCATTCATTTCTTGGAACATCGAAGGGACGTTTTGTCTCTGCTTTAATTCCGAATTCCATAAATTATACTGACGTTTGTTTAACAAGTCGAATGCACGGGAAACCTGATTAACCAATGGAAATCAAACGAAGCAAAAGTAAAAATGTCAGAATATTTTTTCTCCATTCTCTGACGAAACTTTAAGAAAAAAAAACACTTTAATTTGATAAACCGTTTGAATTTGTTCTTATCTTTTATATATATATATATATATATATATATATATATATATATATATATAAATATATATAATGCCCAGCCAAAGATTTTACATCATTTTAAAAACGATGATCGTGAAAACAGTCCAACCCAATGAAATTGAACAATTTAGGTAATGAACATCACCGGTTTAACGGTGGGACCAATTTCAAACTTTTTTATATCTACACCGAAATATTACACGGCACCAATTCAAGTCGGTTGTTTTGACTCAGGAGCTCAAACACGCTGATGTTCATGAACGTCTATCAAATCCTTTAAATGTATAAGCAGCATTCCTCTTTAAAGTTTTGGTTTCAAGTCCAAAAAAAATGCTTGCCAGTTGGTTACGTTTTTTCAAATTTTGAATTGAAGGCACGTTGTATAAACAAGAAATGGTGACGGTGATGCAAGTATATTTTTTCGGACCATGAACAAATATAACGTCTATTAAAGTTTGAGGTTAAACTCAAAAATTGATTTTTTCCCAAATTTGATGGCCTACGAAACGATGTCAAATTTCTGTGGACACTTTGTACATAAATACAAACATATGAGAGAGTGTTTATATATAGATACTCTGTCTTCATTTAGCCGCCGACCAACTGGGCTATATATATAAATATTTTATATAAATATATATTAAATATATATATATATATAAATGTATGTATGTATGTATGTATGTATGTGTTGATAAAATATAATAAAATAAGTAAATAACTTCAAAAAAAAATCCCAATAACATCGTTCTCATTGTCTTCAAAAGGTAACGTCCATCTTCCCAAAAGAATATTCCGTGTTTATGTGGAGATCAAAGCAATCGTCCGATTTTTCACATGTTTTCGGTTTTGATAATGATGGGATCTTGTAATACCTGAACAAAAATAACAAAATACGAACGTCGGGCAGTTTATCCACACAAATGGGTATCCCAATCCTCAACACCTTATCTGAAAATTGTAAGTACAATAAAAAAAAATTAAAGTCACATTCTGTCGTTTTTATTCAAACTGTGTATGAATTTCTGGGTATTATAAACGTAATTTCTTCAGCAACCATTTTTTTTTACCAGTGCTCATATTTCAATTTTTGCTGTTATCACTTCATGTTTTTACCAGAGCTTATATTGCAATTTTGTAGATGTTATCGATTTTCTCTAGGCAGATAGATTATTATAGATAGGTAGATGGTATTGTATTCATTTCTATGCAGGGTAATGGGCATATTGACGTCATATTATGTTTTTAATTTCGTGTATGTGCGTTGTTTGTTTTTAATTTTGTCGACTGGTTTACCACTTCACGGCGCTGGGTCAGTTATTATATTTTGTTGATGAAAAAAAGCACCATGGCATTCATTTCAACCTCCGATTTTTATTCACATTCAGTAATGCTTTCTATTGGCATCAAAAGAGATTAAATACGAATATTTTGGGAGCGTTTGTGTGTCAATCTGAAGACATCAGAGGATCCTAGAAAAAGTCTGTTATATCCAGTCAAAAACATGGTTTTTGGAATGAGCACTAGAATGACGACGTTATGCCTCATTCTTCACCCCACAAAGGGAATGAAACTCAACACGGAGGCTTAGATAAGTGGCATGGTGGGGTCTTGCTGCTCTGAAGTCATCCAGGTAACTGGTGGAAGACCGTATTCTGGTTCATCTATTCCACACCATGTCAAATAACGAGGAGCGTAATCATTACGTGTTGACACTAATGGCTAGGAATATTAATCGTTTTAGCCTCAGTTCCAATTCCATAACAATTCAATAAATTCCCAGGCCAGTAATATACTTGAGAAAGGTATGAATCCACCTCTTGTCCCTCTAGCTATGGATTAAATAGTAAGACATGTATCACTAAATCATTTATCTCCCTCAACAAAAAAAACTTTCTTAAAATTTAAAATTTTTCTGGATTTTAAAAAAGAATCAATCAGTCAATGGAGCCAACAGAAATACAGAAGGATGTTGTTCTATCAGGATGCTGAGAATCAATGGACGTCTACTGTCAGCAATGAGGATCTTTTAGAGAAAATGGTAACAAATGTCAAAATATAAGAATCGGAAATAGATTTAAATTTTATAAGAAACATAATGAGGAAAGTCCATATTTAAAATTAGGCACCCTGTTCTCGAGTTCAATAAAATGACAACAGAACTCTTCAATGATTGAGGAGGAAAACAGACAAACATTGCTAAAGCTTCAAAGAAAATTGAAGTTGTAAAAAGCTCAGGCCGATTCACGTCCAAGAATAAATAAACGGTATATTTCATTTAAAAATTTATTATTTTTTTCTCCAATTTTTAGATGATTAATATTTCTTTTCCGAAGTTGTATATATTTGCGCCTACAATTTATTTTCTGTATAAAAATATTTATTTCTATCACGTTTAAAACATTTCTGCTCATGACGTAAAACTGGCTTTGAATTTGTTCAGATGTAATTCAGCTTTTGATTCGATAAATTCTTAAATATTAATTTTATAGCAAATTTCTTCTTATTGTTGATATTTCTTAGCCATTATTCGGCGAAAAATAATGGTGGCACCAATAAATCATTAACATTCTATACAAATGATCCAAAATTAAGAAATATATCTATCCCTTAAGTAAATACGTTATTTTTTTAAATTTTTTCAAAAAGTAATAATTACGAACTAACAGGCAATCGACCTTGACATTAAGAATAATAAAGAAGAAAAGAGGAAAGGATAAGTAATGTTGGAAAATTACCATCTGGGTTTTCCCAATAAATATAACATTTGATTTTTGGAGAAAATGTTGTCAAAGATTGCGAGTTCGAAGGGCAAATTTAAACAAAAAGTAATAGAATTAAGCAGAAAGAATAAGAAAAAAAAGCTGCATTTTGAGAATATTGAGTTGAATGAGGCTAACATACGTTTATGGAGAAAGAATAAAAATGAAGTTTGGAAACCAGCGTAAATCAAGTGGAGCAAAGTTATAGGCAAATATTTGAAAAAGACAATATCCAGATATGGAACAAAGTTTGAATTTACTGTGGAAGAAATGCCGATCAAGTGGATGCTCCATATTCGTCTTTGGAAATTGTCGATGAAGACAAAAGAACTTATGAAAACCCCAGATCCTATAGGACACATTTATTCCATCAGCAAACTGATGTTTTCTTTTTATGAAGAGGTTTGATATATCTATTAGGAAAAAAGTATCCATTGCCCAGTGTTTTTCAGATGACTACGAAGATAAGCTTTTGAATTTTCAGCGTTTTGTTGTTCAGCTAAGAGTTTTTATTGTTTCGCCAAATAAAAAACGTGGTTACTGATAAATATAAATTTATTGACAAAAAATGTTAATATTATTATTGTTGGATTTAAAATGAAAATTAGAAAAATATCTTTCTTATTTTAGAACAACAAGGACGTATTTATTATTATAAATCAATAACGAAAAAAATATTTTTGTTTAAACCTAAATTAACCCATTAAACTAATGATCCAAAAATTTAAAAAATAAAAAAATCCCTATTATTTTTCTATAAATTTTGTCAAAAAAATTAATACAATCTGAAAACATTTCTGTCATTAAAAATAAAATCGAAAAAGCAGTGAAAATAATGTTAAAAAAACACACACACACACACAAAGTTGGAAATTATTTTTTAATTTATCCAGGAATCTTGGGATTCTGTCGGTGAGGATTTTATAAAGAGAGGTTTTCAAGAAGTGTTGTTTCATGACAGCCATGGATGGCTCTGAAGATGACATCCTTTGAAAAGAGAATGAAGATACCGAAGATAATTTTGAACAGGACTAATATAATATTGTGAATGATAATTTCTTTAATGACAATTTAAATATTGATTCTATAATAGAAAGTGGTGTTGATGATGATGATGAAAATTAAAATTTCAAGAAATTGTCAACTTAATATCCTCATTTCTTCAAAATTGGCCTTTTTATAGATTTTTAAAAAATTTTTCGCCAATTAAAAAACGCGGCGACTGATAAACATAACTTTATTGACAAACAAATGTTACAATTATTATTGTTGGATGTAAAATGAAAATTGGGATAATATCTTTCTTATTTTAGAAAAACAAGTATGTATTTATTATTATAAATCAATAACGAAAAAAATATTTTTGTTTAAACCCATTTTTAATACACACCCCTACTATCACCTGTAATTTGCAATAAAAAAATGGGTATTATTTTCGAGAAATTACGGTAATCTAAATTTTGATACGTTCATCTAAATTTTGATAATACCTAGATATCATAATGCTATTTGTTTACAAAATGACTGAAGTGCTGATCTATGTATGACGAAGTATTACTGTTTAGAACATGAATTTGTGGGAATAGTTAATCTTACGAATATAGATACATACGAGGACTGATCAAAAGATATAGAGACTGCTATCGTAATGGAACTTCACAGCTGACCCGCCATACTAAGCAAGGTTCAGCGAACTACCCTCATTTCCTTCATATTCCATTGATGAGATGTTACACTCAGACAGCTTCTTCCCACGAACCGATGCTTTGTGTGACCGACTCCCAAGATGATGCTTCCCCGAACACTACAATCCTCTTCATGTCTATGGTTAACCGTTATTTATTCTAGATATCCCCATAGACTGTGTTTATTATTCTGTAACACTCTACCTCGAGTGGCTCTTGGGATTTTTACACGGTGAACGTCATTGTAAAAAAAAAAAAGAAAAAAAAGCCGAATTCAATTTTACGGAATAAAGTACCAAGCCGCACGCCCAACAGGTTTCAAATTCAGTGTTCTTCGCGTAAACTAACGGCGAATCAAGGCTGGAGAGCTAAGTCTAAGCTGCTATTTAACCCATAGCTGGAGGGAGTGTTGAGTGCAGTATTAATAATTTTTCGATGTTCATTTCTGCAAAAGTGAACGCAAAGGCTTCGGCCAGAATTTGAACTTAGCTCATCAACCCTACTTTCCGAGTCGATGACCACTAGATATACATATACATATATACGCATTCATTGGTAGAATTATATAAATGTGAAAGCGTTTAATAAAAGCTGCCCACTTCAACATTAGTTCATACCTTCTCTCATCCGTCTCTTCATTCAGTCGATTTGAAAAAAAAAATATGACCCCTGTTATTTGACGAAACGCGTTTGATTACCTGTCTGTCACTATCACCCGTCGAATAGCACTTGTTTACACCACATGCAGCGATGGGAAGCGTTGGGAGGTGTCATATCAGTTAGAGCAAACATATGTCAAATATTTTGGACTTTATATAAATAAGCAAAATTGCCCTGACGCAATGCAGGGGAAAAGAGGACAAATAATGAAATCAAAATATATGCAAACCTGTCTTGCTGTGTTGATCGAAAGACTTTCTGTATATTTGCTTGTATCCACACACACACACACACATATATATATATATATATATATATATATATATATGTGTGTGTGTGTGGGTGTGTGTGTGTGTGTGATAGAATATGATATATAAGCCATTTGTATCAGAATAATGATGGTTAACTGAATGAGAAAATGAAAAAAATACCATATGACACGTTTCGACTTTCAAAAGAATTTCTTCAGACTAAAATCAATGATTTGTAAGGAATACAACATTTGATTATCCCTTTCAAAACGGACATTTTGTTATGGGACCTTTCCCATAATAACATAATGGACTATTCCATACGTAATAAATACTGCGCCTCAAGAGGAAGCAGAGAAGTTTGAAGTCTGTAGTGAAGTCCGTCAGGAGTCTGTCAGTCAGTCAGAGCGAGTCAGTCAGTCGAGTCAGAGGCAATCCGAAACAGAGTCGCGTTCAGACAATTACTGCAAGACATTGGAATAGTGATCCTGGTCGAGACTACATTGTTCTCCCTACTAAACCTGATTGTTCGTACTAACACTTTCTACTTCTCTGTATATATTCCTGTTTGTAATATATCTGTGTTATTCCATATCCGTGTTCGAGTTCTTCTTTATTGGTTCTACCTTGGACTATCACCGTGACACAAGGAACCGGACCATAACACATTTTAAAAGTATATGTAAATATATACAAAATATATGAAACAAAAAAGAACAAATATAAAGGATAAAAAAGTATGAATGCTTTAGATCATTTATATAACGTCCAAGCAGCCTTCCCCAATAGGAATCGCTGCTTGTTCAAAATGTAATCTGTGATTTATACAGCTGATTCTTTGGTAGCAATTCTTTTAGCCTTTCTGCACATATTTATATGTGTTTTCATTTGATTGGCACGGTTACATTCATTGTAATTAAATTTATTGTTATAAGAAATTTTCATTATTAAAAAAACTAGTATGAAATGTAAATAATATATATGGGTACAAAATATTATTATAGATTTTAAAAGTATATATTCATATAATATGTAAAGATATCTTATCTGTCTTTATTTCTAAGATGAGGTATTTATTTACACTATTTACCTTGATCGGGCTCATCTTTATTACCATATTCACGACGTTCCGATGGCTGCATGCCCCGGGCTTCTTCAGGTGATTATAATTTCCAATTGAACCCTTTATTTTATCCACCGGGGTAGATTGTTCTACTTCCCTGTGGCATGCCTCTTCCAAATGTCTCAGTGTCAGTTATCTCCCTTTAACTCGACCCATCAATATTTTGTTTATCTCTGCTCTATCCAGGTATTGAACTCACAACTATTTTGGTTTAAGTCAGTGGATTCAACCAACGCTTTTATCCACGTCGTGAATATGGCAACAAAGACGAGGACAATGTAAACAGTGTAAATAAAAATATATTAAATCAAAGGGGGAAGAAAGAGAAGTATAAGAAAAAATATTACACAGCGAAAATTGGTGAATCTAAAAATTTGAGAACAGAACAAAAAACCCTAACCTGTTATATTCATATATATATATATATATATATATATATATATATATATATATATATACATACATTCTCTTTTATAGATACAAATATTTAAGTAAATGCTCTGTTTATAATAAACCATATTAGACAAGATTTACCGGCCTGAATGTCCGAGAAATTTTCATAGAAAATATTCACCCTCCGACAGGAATCGAAACCTGTATCCTATACGGAACCGTCATATAGCATGACGTGCCTTTAACCGATTTGGCCACAGAGGAGCGTTCGGTTAGCAATGTCGATTTTACTGCTTTTAAACTACAAAGGAATCTCATGAAGGATTGAATTGAAGTTCAAATATATATATATATATATATATATATATATATATATATATATTATTTCAAGATCATTTTCCAACTTAATCAAGATGATCATCGTCCTCTTTAATCTTTTCACGTTCTGTCCTGGGATAACAAGATGCCTGACATGTTTCATGTACGATTTCATTTTCAAGTCTTTTTTTTTCACAGCTCTTTGGACAGTCGTAGCTGAAACTCCTATATCACGTGGCAAACGTCTTATGAATTAAGTTGGATCTTTTCTAATTGATCTCTTTAGCTCTAAGTTCAAATGATGATCCCTCTTCTGTTGTGTCCTGCTGATACAGTTTTCCACGCTACTCTTCTCTCTTTTTTTAAACTCTCCGTTCTCTTGATGGTTTTTGAATGGACTTTGAGGATTGAAGCCAGAGTATGAATGTTGGTACCATTACTGGAGGACTGAATGATCTTTTTTTCCTCTCGCCATTGCTCAGTTGGGAAGACAATGTGTCTGACACAAAAGGAATTTAACCTGTTCTCTTTCCAGTTGAATAAAGATTTTTTTCGGTTATCCTTACGATAAATGTTATCAAGACGGCTAACTGTCTTATCTGAAAACGTGGAGAAAAGAAACTCAATTAGTTTAGTGGGGTTTTGGATATAAAACATTTTGTGCGATGGACAATTATGCTGTTACACGATTTGGACAATTTTGCTGTTACACGCGGTATATATTTATTTTATTTCATATGCATTTGTATGTTAGTGAAAGAATGTCGACTAGCATGTGCTGATTCCCAAGACATTCTCTTTTCTGACAGACAGACTGACAATTGATTGACATATTAGTTTTCTTTCCCGACAATTGCAAGCACTTTCCCACCATCTTTGAAAAAAAATCAGAAGCCATCTATGAAAAATACATAGCGAAGTATTGTTTTGTCGAATAAACATAAGATCGATATTGTTTATTTCGAAACAATGGATTCCATTAAGGAAAGTTTGTTTAAATTCTGATCAGATCGATATCATGGAAAATTGCATGTCGTTCTTAGCAATTTTGTAAACAAGAATCAGATCAGGCCGAAAATGGAGTACTGATGCCATATCTGGTCTGGAGCTGCCCAGTCTTCATTTTTCAGACATAATAGAGTCCTAAATCGTCTCCGCGGCCATGTGGATAATGAATTATATCCCCCATACAACTCCTTTCTCACGGACAAAACGTTTGTTGAAAAGTTTATTCTACTCACTACTTTATCGTTATTTCCATGGAAAATGTTCAAATGATCTACATTTCTTTGTTCCACCTAACTGTAACCCTCAAACCAAAGACCCGCTCAAGCGTGTACACTGAGGCGAACCACCCTCATTTTTATTCCATTAGTGAGAAGGAAGTTCCACTCGACTACCAAAAGGATGTCTTTCTGACCCTTACAATATTAACCTATTTAAGTCTAATGTTAACTGTTATTGTTCCCACAAAAACTGCCCTTCTTATCTCCTACTCTTACTGCTCACACCCACAACCTCCTTCAGTAATCCTCTACCTCGAGGGGCTCACGTGCGTCTTATACGATGAAAACTAGTAAAAAGAAAAAAAGTACTTAAGTGAACAATATATAAATTAATTAATAAACTTATAAATTAATTTATTAGGAAAAGTTATTGGAACACATTTTTTTTGTATTATGATTAACAAATAATTACATCTATCTATCTATCTATCTATCTATCTATCTATCTATCTATCTATCTATCTATATGTATGTATACCTGAGTCTGTCTGTCTATCTATCTGTGTGTGTCTTTCTATCTATCTATCTATCTATCTATCTATCTATCTATCTATTTATCTATCTATCTATCTATCCTGAGTCCTGTCTGTCTATCTGTGTGTGTCTTTCTTTCTTTCTGTGTGTATATCTGTGTCTATCTATATATCTATCTATATCTTTCTATCTGTATATATATATATATATATATATATATATATATATATATATATATCTGTCTATTAGCTATTTCCACTTTTTCGTTCAGATTTTCGATAGCTAAGGTTTAAAATGATCTTTTAAAAAGAAAACACATTCTTAAAGTTTTCTTTTTAGCTTTAATTGAAAGCTAAATAACTACATTTACCATTTCCAGCAAACAAGATAGTCTGGTGTATTTCAAATAGAAATTATATTGGTTAAAATCTCAACTTTTTGGTTACTTTCAGAAATCATTCCAAAAATAAAATATATTTTTCTGAAAGTTTATTTGAAAAATATTACCTGATTTAATGTTTAATCAATCTGATTTGAAAAAAAATGATTTAAATTTAAAATAACAGAGAAATGGATTTTTAAAACAAACAGTGGCGTTATTAAGCGCTTGTCAACACCTCATAAATCACTTGACGATGTGCTAACACTTTTATTACTGTTCGAAGGTGACCGTATGTTTTAAAACATAATTTAAGAAAATGACAGGTGAACGCTTTTCTATATAATTTTTAAGTACTCAGTAATCTTAAAAATATTGGAAAATCTTCTCCGTAATCTAATTTTAGGAACGTTGAATTTAAATTTACTATAGTCATCGCAATTATTTTCTGATTATGACGTGTATGGTCAACCATACTTTCAAACAGGAGCACGTTATACATACATAAACACAATTAAAAACCGTTTCAAAAATATTGGGTTAAAACGACTTTTAATGAGCTTTTCAATTTTCGATTCGTAAATGTAATTTTCATTTAATAGCAATTGTAGTATCGTATAAAAATTAGATAGACAAGTATAAATAGAGAACAACTGGCGAACATAGGCTGGTTTCTATTCAGGACATGGAGAAGTGTACTAAGAATATTACTACGCAGAGAGATTGCGAAAATATAACAATGGCGTCGCCGATAGGATCGTTAAATTCGCTGGACGGCCCAGAAAACATAGAAATATGGATAAGAACTTTTGCTGCTTTTGCATTAAGAGACACAAAGACCGACGTAGAAGAGAACGAGATAATAGATTTAATTCTTGCTACCGCTGGGTGCGACGCTGTGAAGAAAATTTCGACAATGTGTTACCCGAGCGAATTAGAAGAGATGACATTTGAAGAAATTATTAAAATTATAAAAAAGAACATGAGACCAAAAAAACGATTGGTCATCGCCGAAAAAAACAAATTTTTAGAGACAAGACAAGCACCCATTGAGTCCATTATACAATACTTACATAGATTGAAAGCCAAGTATTGTGAATTTAAAAAAATAGGAGCACGGGAAATGACTATAGAAGATGAATTAATCCTTCTCAGAATAAGTGAAGGCTTGCAAGACCAAAACCACAAATGAAAAATACTAGAATGTCTACGGAGTAATAGCATGAGTTTGGAAGCTAGCGTCGCGTTTTTACAACAGAATTGATTAGAGAAGTTAATCGACCAAAAGAAGAAATCCAGGCGTACAGGACAATCACGTCAAATCCATAATTAAATGTAGATATGGTGGAAAAAATCACGAGAGAAACAAGTACAAATGTCTAGCTCTAGGAAAAATATGCTCAAATTGCAAAGAAAAAAAGAGATCATTTTCAGAACATATGCAAATACGAAAAGAAAATAGAAAGAGTACAAACCCCTTCAGAAGAAGCTGAAATGTTTACAATGAATACACAAAAAAGAAATAGAGAAAAAATAAAGATAAATGGCCAAATATTTAACATGCAATTTGATACAGGCAGTGAAGTCACGTTGTTACCAAAACATTTCTGAATAAAATTAGGACGACCTAAACTTCAAAAAAAAAAGAAGCAGCACCCAATTAAAGCAATTTAATGGAACGGCTATAAAAAAAAAATGGTTACATTTCAAGACAATTTTGAGACCGACAAGCGTTTTGAAATAATTCCCATCGCAGTTGTAGAATGTGAAAAAGATCACCGGTTTAACGTGGGATCTCCGAGCACGTGGGCTCGGCCAAAAATATGCCCTTTTAACTCGTATAAACGGGTTCAGGGTCGGTTTACCTCCCCGAAAGAGACCCCGTCCTTCGGCTTAGCCTCGTTCGGGTTCCTCCCCGCCCGAAGGCAGAGAGTTCAGCCGGTCAGCCGGTCGCCCGACTTCAGACTGAACTCTCTGCTTCCTCTAAGTCGGTCCTAAAATAGGTTCGACGTACAAAACGTTAGGAACTTGATATAATAGTTATGACGCAGAGTAATCTTTTGGTGGTCGCTGATACTTTCGTATTCGACTAACTGTCGTCCGACATCGACTGACTCACCGACTCACTGAGCGACTATATTTAGTCAACCCACCCCACCCCACCCTACGTGGGCATCATGTGGCACAAGGCCGGTTTAACGTGGGATCTCCGAGTCCGTGGACTCGACCAAAAATATGCCCTTTTAACTCGTATAAACGGGTTCAGGATCGGTTTACCTCACCGAAAGAGACTCCGCCCTTCGGCGCAGCCTCTTTCGGGATCCTCCACGCCTGAAGGCAGAGAGTTCAACCGAAACAGCCGGTCGAGACGCAAACGACTGACACTATTTAGTAACTGCTCCACGCAGTCACATGTGGCACAAGGCCGAATTTAATGTGGGGTTCTCGAAACCCGTAGGCTTGGCCAAAAATATACCCTTTGAACCCGTATAAACTGGTTCAGGGTCGGTTTACCTCCCCGAACGAGACTCCGCCCTTTCACGGATTACTAGGAATTGATGTATTAAAAGTAGATACAGCGAGACTAATTAATACCATAGACGCATAAGAAAATGAAATAGGATTATCAAAATGTTATAAAGCAAACATTCGACTAAAAGAAAATTATCACCCAAAATATATAGTCAAGAAAAGTTCCAATTCATATCCTACCTTTGGTAGTAGGCAAATTAAACAAAATGTTACAATTAGGCATACTAGAAAGAGTAACTGAAAGGTGGTAGCAATTGGGGGTCACCGATTGTAGTGATGAATAAACCTGATGGAGATTTAAGAATATGTGGTGATTACAAGATATCACCAGATATGTTCGGACTTTTTTCCTTTGCTAAATATCGAATACTACGAATACTATTACGAAGAGAGATATGCAAAATATAACAGCAATATTACCTAACCGCCTTGAAGTAATGCAGAATTTTAAAGGATTTAAATTATTTAATTAGAATTTTAAAAAATGAAAACAATTCTTGTAAAAATTAATTATTCATTGAAAAAAATTTCTTCTTAAGACAATAGTTTTCTTAATAAATTTAATTTATAAAAACAATTAAAAACTTTTCGAATTAAATAATGTCATAGTTTTATTACATTTATTACTTTACAATTCAGAGCAGATTTTCGACGAATGGGTTTTTATAAAAAAAATTATGTATATTCTTCAAGGCGATCTGCTATTAACTGATTAAAAAAAAAACACCCTAAAAATTGAATCCTCGAAATTTCGTGAAATTAAGTAATTAGGTGGTAACATATGTAAAAAAATATTTCAAAAGTAATTTAATTCACTTCTGAATATGTTCTGAAAGTTTCATTAAAATCCGACAATTATTTGATTTTTACAAGAATTTCCAAATCAATGTGTTTTTCACCTAAGAAAAAGGGCAAAAAATAATAATTTTTTTGGCCCCTTTTTATCTCGACTGGGTCAGCTTTTTCTTTCCGATGTCCGTCTATATTTTCTCATTTTCCCACTCCCTTAGTGAGAGTGCTTCTTGATTTTGTCCAATGGACAGAATACAGCGGCCTCTCTCCTTCTTAAGGGTTGGACGGGCCCTACTAACATCAGTTATGTTTAGTTCACTTTGTGTTTATGTTTAGTTTGTTATTGGATTCATCTCCCTTCCCTCTCATTTTTCATCTTTAGAATTGTATATCTAGTTTATTATAATTAAATTTTTAAGGCATGGGGCACGTTTCGTATGTTCTCCTTGAGAGGATGTGGTATTATGGTGTATGGAGGATTGATTGGTGACGGACGAGTTTTTATGGTGAATGTGCAAATTGTAATGAGTCAATGAGTCGTGAATCGGATTAGCTAGGTATAAAATAGTTAGTGAAGACCAGACTTAACCCCTCCCCTTTTTTCGGCCTTGTGCCATAATTGTATTTTATACAATAAATATCCATCACAGTATTTAGTATCGTTGAAGTTATCGCTAACATTTTTTGTCGAGATTTACAAACTCTTCGTTTCGTTTAATTTGGGAAACCAATCGATGAAATTTGAATAAGCTGATTTGTTTGAAAAAATATTTTGACAAAAAAACCTACTTCGCGGTTTAATAATTTCTTTAATTTTATTTTCTATGGCTTCATGGTAAACAATATTTTTTAAGAAAATTTCTTTTCTTTTTTTCCTTTTTAACAGCGAATAATAAATTCTTAAGATTTCTTAGTAGAGATATATTGCTTGAAAATACAGCAAATTTGGCTCAAGGACACAAAGTGGGGAAATGGGTTGAAGCTGATCTTCACTATCTTATAGCAAGCTAATCTGATTCACGACCTATTCATTCGTTAAAATTTACACATCCACCATAAAAATCTAGTCCATAATTCAATCCTCCACACACCACACTGACGCATACACACAGAAGGGGCACCTATAAAAAAAAACACCCCATGACATAAAATTCGTGTATAGAAAATTATATATAAAAAATTATCGATGATAAGCAATGAATGGTGAGGGAATTAACCTGAACAGTATTTAGTATTGGTAAAGTTTCCACTAACATTTTCTGTCGAGATTTACAAACTCTAAGTTTCATTCGATTTTGCAAAATAATCGATAAAATTTGAATAAGCTGATTTGTTTGGGAAAATATTTTAACAAAAAACCTACTTCGCGGTTTGATAATTTCTTTAATTTAAGTTTATAGGACTTCATGGTAAACAATATTTTTTAAGAAAAATATTTTTCCTTTTTTAACAGCGAATAATAAATTCTTAAGATTTCTCACTCTTGAGCAAGGAACTGGCCATGAGTAAATATTTCTGTCTGAAGCCAAATTTTGAAATCCCCTTCCCATTTGAAACTCTCCCCTCTGTGTTTATATTTAAATATTATTTAATATTTATTTAATATTTATTTTACTGTGCTTTATATTTAACGAAATGTTTTTTCATTGGCTAAATTATTCTTAACAACTTCTCTTATTTTCCCTTCTTTTCTTTTCCTTTCTTTTTCTTTGTAATTGTAATTTTTGATATATTTCTTTTTCTTTCCTTTTTTTTCCCTTTCCTTCGGAGAAAGGATGATTTCTTATGTCTTTCTTTTCCTACCTTTTTCTATTTCTCTTTTCTATTTTTTTCCTTTTATTGATTTCTTGTCCTCTTCTTTTTTTCTCCTTTAACTTGTGTATTTCTTTCTTTTCCTTTTATGGAAATTTTTCTCATGTCTTTTTAATTATTTAAAAATATAGAAAAGAGGTGATGTTAAAAAAAAATCGTTTATGACAATCTTTGATCACCATCCGATGAGATGCCTGAATTGGGCATCAAAACAAATATGCATTTTTGTAGTGGTAACATCTATCTGCCTATATTTCTGAGATTATGTATTAAGTACACTATTTACATTATTCGGACTATTGTCCTCATCTTTGTTGCAAATATTTATCACAAAGTTTCAGCTGTTGTTTTTCCGGCCTTCTTCAATGTTTGGAATTCGAACTTTTAATTTTTATTTTTGCTCGCTATGGTGATTTTTTGTTTTTTCCATATTTATTCTTTGTCATTATCATTTATCTCATAATTACATTTTCAAGTTCTAATTGATTTCTTTATTATATCAAACTCAAATGATATAATATGTTTTGATTCTGTCGAAAACATTTAACATGGCACAGTGGATAAAGGCGTTAGATCCATTGAATTACCCAAAAGAGTTGTGAGTTCAAAATTTAATTAAAGTAATAAATGGAGAAAAAGAATGGAAAAAATTATAAATTCCTTAACTTTATAACCATTATTCGATCTATACAACTATTTTTTTTGGTTATATATCAGTGAACGAAATAAAGTGTTCAATGTCCATCGAAATTCCAAACACCTGAAAAAACGTTGTGATAAAATATATATATAATAAAATGAGGACAACAGTCCGAATAATTATAAAGGTAAAATATATGTTCGAGTGTAATAAATAACTATTGCTTTACTTTTTTGTATTGAGTTCTCTTTAAATTAATGTTATGAACGTTTGAATTCATTTTTCTTCTCTTTATATTCTTTTATATTTTAATGAAATATATATATATATATATATATATATATATATATATATAAAAATAAAAGAAAAGATATGCAATAAACAACATTGTATTTGTTATTTTAATCATTAAATTGTTTTTTAAAATAATGGGAATAATATGAATCCTCTTTCTCCCCCCCCCACCAGCTATGGATTAGTAGCAGGATAGAACGGGTCCTATAGACTTCGATGGCAACTGATCAAACGCAGAAAGAAATGGCAACCTACTGCGGGAAAAATATGCCTCGTCAGGCATGTATCGAAAGATACATGATCGCCTAAGCGTGAATCACGCGTGGCTCATAAATGAATGGAGGCACGGATTGAGGAATCGGAGAGTCGAATTCGAATTCCAGTCAAATCCATTACATTCACTTACGTGCTAATACCCTTGGGAAAGGTATGCATTCTCTTCTTCTCGCGCCAGCTATGGGTAAATAGCAGGACAGACCGGGTTCTATAGCCTTGGATAGCAACTGATAAAACGCAGGAAGAAATTGCAATCTACTACGGGAAAAAATCTGCCTCGTCAGTCATCTATCGAAAGATACATGATCACCTAAGCGTGTATTTCACATGGGATATAACCGATTGTGTACGTTAAATAATACAACTTTTAATCTTTTCAAAAAATGAATAAAAATTTATTGTAAAAAGCTACGCACCCTAATAAAAGCAATTCTATTTTGTACACCGTTATCTTTGAACACTTCACGCCAAAATTTTATTTCCCTCGGTCAATGTATGGATCTTTTAGAAGTTATGACAGACGGACGGACTAACGGAAATAACAGAATTTCATATATAGATTTTTAATAGAACCACATTTCTGTCGCTTTATGTCTTCTTTTCATGCACTGGGAAAATGTTCCACATTCACTGCCAAATTGATATCATGCAGCGGGTCTGCTCTTTTGTTTCCAATAAAATATTACTGTTTACTTTGTTCATCAATAACATCTTTTGATATTTCAATGTGCTTTAAGAATATCATTAACTGTAATATAGTTTGGAATCAATTTTATAATTGTTATGTCCGGTAAGACTTGTTATGGTCCGTTTCCTTGTACCACGGTGATAGTCCAAGGTAGAACCAATAAAGAAGAACTCAAACACAGGTATGGAATAACACAGATATATTACAAACAGGAATATATACAGAGAAGTAGAAGTGTTAGTATGAACAATCAGGTATAGTAGAGAGAACAATGTAGTCTCGACCAGTATCACTATTCCAATGCCTTGCAGTAATTGTCTGAACGCGACTCTGTTTCGGACTGCCTCTGACTCGACTCTTGACTCGACTTGAACTACTGACGATATTCAGTCACCCACCCACAAGGGCATCATGTGGCACAAGGCCGGTTTAACGTGGGATCTCCGAGCCCGTGGATACGGCCAAAAATATGCCCATTGAACCCGTATAAACGGGTTCAGTGTCGGTTTATCTCCCCGAAAGAGAATCCGCCCTTCGGCGTAGCCTCGTTCAGGTTCCTCCCCGCTCGAAGGCAGAGAGTTCAACCGAAACAGCCGGTCGAGATGCGAACGACTGACACTAATTAGTAAATAGACCTTCAAATTTATAAATATACAGCCCAATGATTCCGCTAGCAAAAGATGCACACCAAACAATGACCTTTTGTGGACGCAATGGCTTTTTTAACAATATTCCTTGGATTTTCATCAGCCCAAATGCGACAATTCTGCTTATTAACGAATCCACCAAGATGAAAATGGGTTTCATCACTAAAGAGGATTTTTTTGCGAAAAATCTTCATCGGCTTGTTTTTGTTTCTTGCAACCAACTGACAAATGTATGGTGCTTCAAATCGTCATCAGGTTTTAGTTCTTGTGTCAATTGCATTTTTTAAGCGTGTAGAGATAACTGTTTTGTCATAATTCGATGTAACGTTGTTGTGGAGAGGTTCAATTCCTGCGCGTGATGGCGAATAGAGGTGTCTTGATTTCTATTCCAATGAGCCTTCGAATTTCCGTAAAACACTTTCCGGATATTTGAAGTTTTGCATAGAGTGTTCCAATAACTTGGACCGATTTTAAATGTGAATTAAGTTTAAGCTTCTAATGATTTTTTTCTCTCAAATTTAACAGTTTAAGTCCTTGTCAGTTTCAACCATGTAAAGATTAACAATCAAACAACATGTTAAAGTTATCGAAGCCTATTACGAAAATGGATGTTCAAACAGAAATGAAATGAGAAGTTCCCAGGTGGCATCATCTCTCGAAACAGCAAAGTCAATTGGCCACCACGATCGTGAGATTTCTTCTTTTAGATTTCTTCCTTTGGGGTCATCTCAAAAGTAAGGTCTGTGCCAACAATCCAACAAAAATTCAACAGCTGAAGGATGAGATAATAAGGCATATTGGTGAGTTCGGGAAGCAAATATGCAGAGACGTCATCAAAAATTTTGACCATCGAGTGGAGGTGTGCCATTGAAGTCTTGGCGGACATTTGAATGATATTGTTTCTCACACATAATTGCCATAACTTAAGTAACATGATACAACAGAGAAATAAATAAATTTTCACCACTAACACTGATTTATTTACTGCTGACTTTGATCCGTCTTAATGAAAAACCCTTTGTAATAATAAATTTCCCAGTATCTTAAAGCTAGATTAATCATTGATAATTCAAATTATTTAAAGAAGCCAACACATTTTTAAAGCTGTCAGCTTTAATTTCAGCTGACAGATTCCATGTTTGTTGATCACTTCTGCAATTCTTTTTATTTAGATCAACGGTAACTTATAAAAAGAGATATATATATATGTGTAGGGGTGGGGAATGGGATGCCTTAGAGAATCTGTTTTCTTTGATTAAGTCTAAATAGATGCATTGCAGAAAAAAAAAAAAAAAAATCGAATAAGATGAAAATATTGGACAAAATAACATCTGCTACAGATAATGAAAAATATGCAAAAAAGAGACGTGATAATATTGAAGTTATCACATCCTACCCAGTTAAAAATACTAACCACTCTGTATGAAAGACTGTTTAAGTACTAACGATCAATTTAACAGAATAAAGCTTCTAAAGTTGATACTCGGCATTGTCTATTCATTACAGTAACCCTTTGCGTCTTAGTGGCATTATTACCTTGTTTGGCGTGAAATGATTAAAAAACGGTTTGTTGAATTAACATTATTATTATAAGCATTAGAAAAAAATAATCAAATGTTTCTCATGGTCAGCTCGATGTCCAGTGTAGGAAATAAGTCTATTCATTCTTCTTAAATATTCATAAATATTCTTAAATTCATATTTGAAAAGTTTTTGTCTACTAGTACTGCGCATGTATTCCAACAATGGTATTAACTAAAACTGTATTTACTAATAATAAATGCAAAATATAACAAAACCTCAAGGACATTTTTTTTATAAGAAACTGACATTTTTTGGTGTTTCTTAATGTTTCAGTCTTATTAAATGCTACTATCATAATGAACTATCCCGACCTACCAATGAGATAATAATGAACAATTCCATCCTACCCATAATATAATAATGAACTATCCCGACCTATCCATGAGATAATAATGAACTATCCCATCCTACCCATGAGATAATAATGAACTATTCTATCCTACCCATGAGATAGTAATGAACTATTCCACCCTACCCATGAGATACTAATGAACTATTCCACCCTACCCATGAGATAATAATGAACTATCCCATCCTACCCATGAGATAATAATGACCTATTATATCCTACACATGAGATAGTTATGAACTATTCCATCCTAACCATGAGATAGTAATGAACTATTCTATCCTACCTATGAGATAATAATGAACTATTCTATCCTACCCATGAGATAGTAATGAACTATTCTATCCTACCTGAGATAATAATGAACTATTCTATCCACTTTGAACCTAGATAAGATAAATGAATATCCCATCCTTCCCATGATAATAATGAACTATTATAATAATGAAATTATATTCCATCCTACCCATGAGATTGTAATGAACTAATGAATAATAATGAACTATTCTATCCTACCCATGAGATAATAATGAACTATCCCGACCTATCCATAAGATAATAATGAACTATCCCATCCTTCCCATGAGATAATAATGAACTATTATATCCTACACATGAGATAGTTATGAACTATTCCATCCTACCCATGAGATTGTAATGAACTATTCTATCCTACCCATGAGATAATAATGAACTATCCCAACCTATCCATGAGATAATAATGAACTATCCCATCCCATCCATGAGATAATAATGAACTATCCTATCCTACCCATGATAGTAATGAACTATTTATCCTACCCATGATAATAATGAACTATTCTATCATAATATATATTCTATTCTACCCATTTCATAATAATGAACTATTCCATCCTACCCATGAGATAGTAATCAACTGTTCCTTCCTAACTTTGAGATACTAATGAACTTTTTTTCTATCCATCCTACCCATGAGATAATAATGAACTAATCTATTATATCCTATCCATAAGATAATAATGAACTATCCCATCCTACCCATGAGATAATAATGAACTATTATATCCTGAACTATTATATCCTACATGATAGTTATAGTTATGAACCATGATTCCATCATTCCATCCCATGAGATTAATTTCTATTCTATCCCTACCCATGAGATAATAATGAACTATCCCACCTATCCATAAGATAATAATGAACTATCCCATCCTACCCATGAGATAATAATGAACTATTATATCCTACCCATGAGATAGTTATGAACTATTCCATCCTACCCATGAGATAATAATGAACTATTCTAACCTATCCATGAGATAATAATGAACTAATCCTAACTGAGATAAATAATGAACTATTCTATCCACCCAGAGATAATAATGAACTATCCCATCCTACCCATGAGATAATAATGAACTATTCTATCCTACCCATGAGATAATAATGAACTTATGAAATAATGAACTATTCTATTCTACATCCTAATAATGAACTATTCATATTCTAATGAGATAATGAACTATTCCATCCTACCCATCTAATAATGAACCTATCCTACCCATGAGATAATAATGAACTATCCCATCCCTATCCATGAGATAATAATGAACTATCCCATCCTACCCATGAGATAATAATGAACTATTCTATCCTACCCATGAGATAGTAATGACCTATTCTATCCTACCCATCCTAAGATAGATACTAATGAACTATTCTATCCTACCCATGAGATAAACTAATGAACTATCCTGAAGATAATAATCCATGAGATAATAATGAACTATTCTATTCTACCCATGAGATAATAATGAACTATTAATATTGATCCCTACCCATGAGATAGTAATGAACTATTCCTACCCATTAATATCCTACCCATGAGATAATAATGAACTATTCCATCCTACCTCAACATGAGATAATAATGAACTATTCCATCCCTACCCATGAGATAATAATGAACTATTCCATCCTAATGAACCCATGAGATATAATAATGAACTATTCCATCCTACCCATGAGATAATAATGAACTATTCCATCCTACCCATGAGATAATAATGAACTATCCCATCCTAATTTTGAACTCCATCCTACCCATAATAATGAACTATTATATCCTATCCCACCCATGAGATAATAATGAACATGAGATAGTTAATGAACTATTCCATCCAACCCATGAGATAGTAATGAACTATTCCATCCTACCCATGAGATACTAATGAACTATTCCATCCTATCCTAATGAACTATTCTATCCTACCCATGAGATAATAATGAACTATCCCGACCTATCCATAAGATAATAATGAACTATCCCATCCTACCCATGAGATAATATTGAACTATTATATCCTACACATGAGATAGTTATGAACTATTCTATCCTACCCATGAGATAATAATGAACTATCCCGACCTATCCATGAGATAATAATGAACTATCCCATCCTACCCATGAGATAATAATGAACTATTCTATCCTACCCATGAGATAGTAATGAACTATTCCATCCTACCCATGAGATAGTAATGAACTATTCTATCCTACCCATGAGATAATAATGAACTATCCCGACCTATCCATGAGATAATAATGAACTATTCTATTCTACCCATGAGATAATAATGAACTATTATATCCTACACATGAGATAGTTATGAACTATTCCATCCTACCCATGAGATTGTAATGAACTATTCTAACCTACCCATGAGATAATAATGAACTATCCCATCCTACCCATGAGATAATAATGAACTATTCTATCCTACCCATGAGATAGTAATGAACTATTCCATCATACCCATGAGATACTAATGAACTATTCTATCCTACCCATGAGATAATAATGAACTATCCCGACCTATCCATAAGATAATAATGAACTATCCCATCCTACCCATGAGATAGTAATGAACTATTATATCCTACACATGAGGTAATAATGAACTATTCCATCCTACCTATTTCAATACTAACCACCCTGTATAAAATGATGTGTAACTATTAATGGTCATTTTGGCAGAATAAAGCTTCTGAAATTGATACTCCGCGTTATCTGTTCATTACAGTAACCCGTTGCGTCTTAGTGGCATTATCACCTTCTTTGGCGTGAAATGATTAAAAAACGGTTTCTTGAATATTATTATTATACACATTAGAAAAATGTTGAATGTGAACTAAAAATTAACTTAAAAAGTACTTAATAATAGCAGCCATAGCCAGCTGGTCGATCGGAAAAAGCGTTCAATTAGAATGGAGCAAAAACAGCATCATGTTTAGATGTAACAGAGTCTATCTTCTTCTATTACTTTAAAGTAGATTCATTAAAATCTTTTTTGAATTAATGCAGTTACTCATATAACAGAAGCAGTCTGTATTTATTCAATCGAAGTTAACCGAGGACATGAAAGGGTAAAACAGGCAACACGTAGATCCATTTCAGAGCACAATTATTTTGGAGTTTTTGAAATACAATTTGTCAGTGTGTTAGGGATATAAAAGAAGATACATTTATAAAGCAATTGTTAATTTTGATGGACATTTGTTGAAATATCAACGAAAAATAAGAAAGAAATCATTAAAAATTAGCATTTTTCGCTATTTAAGCGAGTTTACACTATATGTTTGAACTCAATTATCAAGTTAAATGACTTTTTGTTGGCTACAATTAAGTGTATAAGAGTGCTTGAAAATTGAGGGAGTTTATAGTTTAAAATTTGTGTTGAAATCGTTTTGTGTTGAAATCGATTTTTCGTTTCTCGCGGTTTTTCGCTAAACCCTCTGGTGTAGAAATAAAAAAGGAAGTATAGTTGAGCTCGTCATGATTTAAGTAACCTACCTATCGAGTTTGAACGAAATCGAAGGAAAAAAGTTGAATTTATCGATTTTTGATCGGCTTTATCGATTCTTGATTTTTTTAAATTATCGATTTTTTACGCTAAGAACCTATCTCTTACATTGTACATTGTATGTTTCAAGTTTTGTCAAAATCGGTTGGATGGATCTCGAGTGAAACGGTGTCAAACATCACTGCTATGGGATAATGAAAATTGAGCAAAAATGATATATAGTGATAAAAGCAAAATGGAACTGAATTCTAATGCAAAACACCAAGTAGTTCAAGAAACAAGCCAAAATATACAACGAAGACAGTAAAATCCGATCCGATATTGGGAGTTTAATAGTTTGGATCTTCATAAAAAATAATGGTAGAAAAATAATTAAGAAAATCAATAGAACACTGAACAGAGAAAAATATATTAATTTCGACCTCTTACCAAAGAGAGTTAAAAATAAAATATTTCAATAGGATGGATTAGCTTATATATTGATCGGTAACACCCCATTAATGCCACTAAGAAACAAGGGTATGTGGAAGAATTAACATTAATAATGAACAGGAAGAGAAAAAAGTAATCAGGACAGTAGATAGCGATTGACATAGCATTTAAATTTTTGCAGAATAAAGTTGATTGGAAAACATGGGGAAAGAATGCAGTTCCACCAGGGAGAAAAGAAGTTATTATTATTATTGTCGATGAATGTGCCTACGATAAACTGTCACAGCCGTATAGCACGGTTGTTAACACACGTACGTGATACACATCGATTATTCAGACACCCGGGAAGAACTTGCATCATATCGGCCAACATGGAAAAATCTGATTGCTTTTGGTGTCAAGGATTTTGAGAACAGCAGGATAGAATATGCACAACAAAAAAGTGAAGGCAGCTCTCAGAACACGGATAAAAGGAGTTTCTTAAATGTGATATGTGCGACCACACTGAGCACATCGGATCACTAAAATCATAACCTCTTCAAGCCGAGGGTAAACCGTAATCTATTTTACATATCCTCATGGTATACACCCCTTGCGGCCTCCTGTACATCCTCAATTTAATAACCATCTACCTGGGGTGGCTCTTAGGTCTTGTATTGGGTGAATAAAAGTAAAAGAAAAGACTTGTCAAAATGGGTTGAAGCAATGACCGAAGCTGAAACGCCGCCAGCTAACGAAACGGTTCCTCTTTTAGGTTGCCTGAATGTATCACTCTTATCAGCTTTAGGAAAATTATCGGCACCCTGATGCGGTGAAATGATTAGTAAGCTTGTCTCGCTAAAACAATTACAACTGAGTCGTCAGTTCGATACTCACTAGGTGGCCCATACTTTCGGCCTTGTGATACATCTAAGCTACGCTTGGAAAATCACTATATGTGACCGCATTTGCTTTTCAAAAGCAGGGTCACTCAGCGGCTTACAATATGAAATTCCTGATGATCATACATGTCCAATCTGTTATAAAGTATGCCGATCAACAAGCGGACTCACACGACATTTCCACTGCCCAGCTTCCAGAAAAACGAGCTACAGCAGGAA
>CAHIKZ030001303.1:282500-347500 GCA_903632075.3 Acanthosepion pharaonis | reverse complement strand
TTATTCATTTATTAATAATTAAATTATTTTTTAAGTTCATGTTATATCTATTTCATTTGTTTATTTAAAGTTTATATTTATTTTATTCATATTTATTTGTTTACTTTCAATTAGTGCTTAGATGGCAAAGTAAAGATATATTGATATGCCTAAATTTACCCATTATTTCAGTTTTCTTGTTTAAGAGTTTATTTTGGTTTATAAAGCAAATTTTTGCTAATTTTTTATGTAAGCATAATTTACAATTTTTACCGTTAATACTTTATGGGGATGCTCTTTTTGTAATTTTCCATTTGATATTGTTTTCTTTTTGGCTCCATACGTATTTTGATAGGGTTGTATCGTTTGTGTATTTTTATTTTTATTTATTTATTTTTTTTTGAATGGCATTTTGTGGTTATAATATCTTTATTTTAAAGTTTTTTTTCTGTGGGGCCTTTCTAATTTTTTCGTCTGCGTTAATATAATTGCATTGTATATTATGTTATTGTTTATACATTTATTGTTAAGTGGGAAATTTTCTTAGTTTCTGCAGTTACATTTAATGGTGTTATTTTGCTAGATGTCATTGTTATTGTCGATGTAATTGATATTAGTTATTTTGAGTATTTTTAATGTACATAGTAATTATTTTCTCCGTGTTATCTATGCAACTATAACTAATTTGGATTGTATTTTTGTTGATAATTTTTGATAATTTACTGTTTTTAGGGACATATTTGTCAATTATTTTGAAGAATATTTCCCCTGTTTTTGTTTTAATTATTCAAAATGGGGAGAGACTCAAATTATATTTCTTTTTTCTGTTGTTTTTTCTTGAATTGTTTTCTTTTTTGTATTCTAGTTTGTTTGAATATCCGATGATTCTTAGGACTGCTGGATATGTTTTATTATTTTTTGGGAATATATTGAGTCTACTAGAATTTACTGAAATTCTTTTACTTATAGATATGAGTATTTGTTTGAATACGTTAGGAGATGTTTAGAATTTTTGTTAAAGTATATTGGGTTGTTATTTGTATATATATATATATATATATATATATATATATATATATATATATATATATATAAAGAGAGATAGATAGACAGACAGACAGAAGAAGGAAGAAGGAAGGAAAGAGAGAAAGAGAAAGAGAGAGAGATAATCTCTCTCTTGACTATATGGGAAGTATATATATATATATATATATATATATATATATATATAGAGAGAGAGAGAGAGAGAGAGAGGGAAAACACAACGAGAGAGAAAGAGAGATAACGAGAGAAAGATAATCTCTCTCTACTATATGCGTCTGTATAAATATATATATAGAGAGAGACAGACAGAGAGAAGAAAGGAAAGGAATGATGAAGAAAGGAAAGAGAAAGGGAGAGAGTGAAAGATAGATAATCTCTCTTTTGTCTATATGTATATGTGGGAAGTATATATATATATATATATATATATATATATATATATATATATATATATATATATTTAGTGAGAGAGAGAGAAAGGAGATATTTTTGTAAACCGTAGAGAATTAAATTTTAAAGCAACATTTCTTTTTTTCGCACGTAATGGATTATTCGTCGCATTCTCTCTTTCTCTTTCTTTCTCTACGTATATATATATATATATATATATATATATATATATATATATATATATATATATATACATACATAAGTCTACAGATATATCTCTGTGTGTATGTGTGTGTAGAGTGAGGGAATGCGGTGGATGGAAACTAATAATTTGCTATGTGTGAAATAAAGAATTGTCGCTTCAGATTTTCGTTCTCTAATTGCATTTTCCAAATCATTTGACGTGCGAATATTTGGCAAAGATTGATGTTTTCCGTATCAATTAACACACACGATGTTAAGCGTCTCTTTGTAATTGCTTCGCGAAAAAACGCGCATTGACTCTAAACGAACACGCTACTACGAACGAAAATAGAAGTTGCTTTGTGATGCACCACAACTAATACTGGCAATAAAATTACACACACACATACACGAATATATGCATAATCAAATAGATATTGCTTTATATAAAGCAAATAAAACTGGCAAGATATTTCAGCAGCCGCATAAAAGAAAATTACATTCAGCAAATACAGTAATAGACGAATGTCTTTGGCAACGTTAAATTTTTGTAAATTCAATCGCATAAATAATTGCATAAATATTGTAAAAAAGGGTAAAGATTATTGAAGCCATTTGCGGCCAAGTTCCGTATGTAGCCATCTTTAAATAAAATAAAAAAAAAACTCCGTGTTCTTAAATGCTGAGCCACCGTACCGCAGCACACTTTTATGCCTCGTAAAATCCTCTTAAGTGTGCTGCGAGTGCCTCAAAATAAAACATTCGACTGCAGCCATAGATACATTGTGGATTTCGAATATCCCACATTAGATAAAAAAGGGTTTATCAGTTTTATTGCAAGTCGACAAAATGTACCAATCATTGATAATAGAGTTAAGCACAAAAAGAACTTTGATCTAAAAACGTCAACATCTTGTTTTGTTTGGGATGGATATTAGAATAACCCAGAACAATTATTGGGAACAGATGACCGTACAGATAGAAAATTGAGCAAGAGCCTCAAAATAAAAGAAAATCGACAGTAGCCATTGATACATTTTGGATTTCGATGCAAAAGGAATATCCCACATTCGCTTAAAAGAGTTTATCAGTTTTATTGCAATTTTCTACTTCTTATTTATGTGAATTACACTTCTCAAGCCTAAATAACATAAAAAAAATAAGAGGCGAGAAAGACTACGCTCAACTGAAGAAGAAATGGGGGTCTGCTTATCGCACATTCGACCAAACATTCAAGAAATCGTGAAAAAACACCAGGCACTGGTTTCACACTAAATAAGCTGCACAAATGGTTGAACAGAAACATTGAAATGAACTAAGTTACCAATTGTGTGTGATTTTTTTTAAGTCTACGGTTTTATTTCATAACATTTAAATGTATACCCTTTTGATATGACCCGGAAAGGGATATATTTGTTCGAAGTAGCAAAGTATTTTGGGGACTACTGTAACCGGGTAGGACAATTTAGCAGGTAGCCGTAATGGACTGGTCCTCGTCGTAGTGGTAGGCAATAGGCGAAGTCAGTAGGCGAAGTCAATAGGCGTCAGTCTGTATTTATGGCTGACACCAGCCAATCATATTACTGTGACGGGGAGCCCGGGTGTATGCATATTCATTACATCACCTTTAAACATTTTGCTAATTGTGCCGTGGTATTTTCATTTGCTCCTAGATGTGCCATTGCTTAAAAAGTTTAAGAAACACTGCCATATACGGTTGCAGCCACATCACGTTGAAACATAGGTTCGAGTCGAGTCTTTCAAATGTTGATTTTTGAAGAGAGGTATACTCTCTTGAACGAATAATGTGACGTAATCTTCTAAAACCCATTTCCCTCCAACTGGTTTTATGCTAGAACAAATTCTAAGTTCCAAATTTATTTGTCTGACGTAGATTGATGTTAAACGTTCCTCAACACATATCATTCTAAATATCTGAAATTCTAAATGTATTTTGGTCAGCACTGGTGAAGATCTTGAAATATTTTTAAACATTAATTAGATTTTTGGTGAAATCAATTTCTACTCCAGATGCGTTCAAATATTTATGCCATAGTTATTCTAGTCAGTTTCTCAAAGAGCTTCGACATTGTCAAATAAAGTACTGAGAAGGGAAAATACAATTTTCTCATAATAATTACAGTGATATGTAAATAAGTACCTAATTAGCATAGCTAAAGTATAGACTATATAAATGCCCGAGCAGTTCGTTGTTCTCGAGCAGAGATACACCTCTCCCACGAAAGCACCATTAATATTCTGTATCTGCCACACCTTAGGTCAAGAATCCACCCAAGTACTGCTTTACCTGTCTTAATGTATGTTTTCAACAATATCTTTTTTTTTTTTTAACTATTTTATTGTTTTAACTGCTTCATGTTACCATTTTTATTTATTTATTTTTCTTTAAATTTCTGTCTTAAGCCATGTTTTGACGCAAGTAATGGATAGCGGCTTGGATTGAGGAATCGCAGAGCCGAGTTCGAATTCCAGTCGAATCCATTACATTCACTTACGTGCTAATACCCTTGGGAAAGGTATGAATCCTCTTCGTCTCCCTTCACCTATGGGTAAAATAGCAGGACAGACTGGGTTCTTTAGCCTTGGAAGGCAACTGGTCTAGAAGGACAACTCTGAATTCAAAACCTGCGGAGGATCGTTTGGGAACCTTGTGGCATTCGGTGCACCAGGTCTCTGTATTCGTCCCTTCAAAAAGTGTGGATGGTCACCACTATAATCAAATCTCATGTGCCGGTGTCGGGCTGTCGGTTTCCTGGAAACTGATCTGCTTGACCCTCATACGTCGAATCTCGACGGAGAGTCGATTATATATATATATATATATATATATATATATATATATATATATATATATATATATATATATATATATTAAGTATAAGGTTGGTTTATACGGAAAGAATGCCAATAACCAAAAATACTATTCTTAAAAAAGAGTGCTCAATACAGAGTAGAGCAAATATAATTTATTCGAAAATTATAACATAACTATGTTATAAAATCACTACAAAAATAGCCATTTTCTTTCAACACTTCTGGTGTGATATCAAGTGATGGTGTTAAATTTAGAATAAAGAGTATTAAAAGGTTCAGATCAACTAAACAACGCTCGAGAGGGGAAACGCTGTTACATAAGCTGCAATGAGCAACATACCGACATACAAGCATAGATACAAATATCCAAGTAAATACACCCATAAAAATAAGTAGAAACAAACTAAAAAAAATGTATGTACTTTCCTCAGTTTCTTGAAAATAATTTTATAATATTTTAAACTTAATACAGATTAAATTTAAAATTGATAATTTTTAATTTTCAATTTTGTAGTAAAATTAAATATTAATCAGTTAGAATGACTTCTATTTTAGTCTAAACCTAACATTAAGGCATTAATTATTATAATCAAGGTTTGTTGTCAATTTTTATTTTAAATTCTCATATATTTGTATTTTGATTGGTCATTGCAGATTATGTAAGAGTGTTTCCCCTATCAAGGGGAGTTTGGTTGATTTGAACCTTTTAAAACTCTTTATTCTACATTCAACACCATCACTTGGCACCAGAAGTGTTGAAACAAAATGGCTATTTTTGTAGTGATGGCCTAAGCGTGTATCACGTATGGCACATAACTGACTGAAATTCACTTACATGCTAATACCCTTGGGAAAGGTATGAATACACTTCTTTTCCCCCAGCTATGGGTAATTAGTAGGACAGACCGGCTTCTATAGCCTTGGATGGCAACTTGTCTATCACAGAAAGAAATGACAACCTACTGCGGGAAAAAAACTGTCTCGTCAGTCATGTATCGAAGATAAATGATCGCCTAAGCGTCTATCCCGCATGGCAAATTACTGACTGATATTCACACGCGCTAATACCCTTGGGAAAGGTATGAATCCTCTTCTTCTCCCCGCCAAGCTATGGGTAAATCGCAGGACAGACCGTGTTCTGTAGCCTTGGATGGCAACTGCTCTACCGCAGAAAGAAATAGCAACCTACTGCGGAAAAAATGCCTCGTCAGTCATGTGTTGAAAGATACATGATCGCCTAAGAGTGTATCACGCATGGCACATAACTGACTGATGCAGTTTTTAAACTTAACTTGAGGAAAAAAGACTTCCTACCGAAATATTGTTGAATATTTTCAGTCTTTGCTTTTTCTTTTCTTAAATCGCGCTCTTTGCCAAGTCTTAATAACAATAATAATAATACATTTTTAGGCATAAAAATTCGATTGAATACGATAACTCAGAATTAATTTCACGTCCATTTTGATTTTCCCCGATTAAAAATTTCATCAAATAAATTAAGTTTTCGTTATCTACTTCAGAAGGAGAAAGCTGAACGTTATGTTCCATTTACCATTGCTTATATGTCTGTTTTTTGATTGGTTAAAAATTTCTCCATGTACATGATTGGTTAAAAATCTGCCCGTGAGCGTGATTGGTTAAACATCTGTCTGTGTGTCTGAATGAGTAAAAAAATGTGTGGCTAAATGGATAAAAATTTGTCTGTGTTACTTGATGGTTAAAATCGTAATATGAAAAATCACGATAAGTATCCCATAAAAATAGACGGTTGCTATAAAGCAGGTGAACGAGTGCAGTAATTCTCTCTGAAAACTGACCAGTTTTGTCTCAATTTAACGGAGGAGGAATTTATGAGTTATATTTACATTTAAATCGTATTTGTTTTTAAAAAGCTGGACACATCAATCATGTGGCGTCCATGTCTATGTCAAGTCTTTGTTATTTAATATTTTAAAATGGATGCTAAATTCCTTAATCTTTAAGAAGGAGTGGATATTCCTTTCCCTTTTAACTTACTCAAGGGATTTAAATCATTATCGTCTTCTCTAAAAATAGCAGATTCTTTATAAACCCCTTTAAATGAAAGCACTATCGCTAATCTTCTTCAGGAATGCTAAAACAAAATTTCATATTTTCAAATTTCATGACTAATTTTTCCTTGTTAAAATTTAAAGTGCAAAATAGAATTTAAAATAAAATTAAAATTGGTTACAAAAATCTTGAAAATATGTGTGTGTGTGTTTTTTTTGACGTTACGTCAAAAAACGATATTATTACGTCATTATTTTTGCACCAACCTAATACAAGTACAAAGGCAGGCAAACACTAGTATAGTGGAACTGTAGACGATGTTTCCCGATATTTAGGCCTTTTTCCTATTAGGCTTTACGGAATAATCATAAACGAAAGGATATAAAATAAATATAAGGTAATCATCATCCTTTACTTATATCGAAAATCCCCATGCACAATTGAAATATTATTCTAAACCTTTTCTTCATTCACACAATTATGTTCAGATATGCATAGACGGCCGGTCGTTTCCAAGTATTCCTACCTAATCCCTGTTTAGAAATTTTTTAATAATATATTTATTTTGTTCAGGTTTCTGTTAAAAGGTTCAAAGAAAGCGCAAAATTTAAAATATTTGTTTTCAACAAAAATTGAATCTGAAAATGATTACGACCAAACGCTCGATCACGATGACTTGTTTCTTCATGCTAACACATCCCTCGATGCCCTCTGAACGGTTTCATCTACAGGGTGACTAAAAAGTAGCTCCCTATTTTATGTATGAGTGACCAGCCAAGAGTTCTGACTTAACGCATATGTGAGTTTTTTTTTTTTAAATGGACTTGGTTAAAGAGCATCTCTGCTATTTTAAAGTTCATTTGAAGAACTTGAATGGCGAAAAAAAACTATATATGATTCCATACCACAAGAGTTCCTTTGTAATCAAATTGATGCGATTCCTGCTGGACGGCTTTATTTTTTATCTGGTAAATATTTATTTAAAAAAACCTCATGGACAAAATTATCCATATCTCGTAAAAATTATATTAATAAATAAATTAACATCTTACTAATTTTTTAATGGGGAATTATTTTCAATCACCCATCATATTAAAGAAAATTATAATTGTTTCAGCTTAAATATATATATTGTTGTGGGGTAAAAGTTTTATATTTATGGACTTCATGGCACATACATATTTATACTAACAGAATTATACATGATGTTGAGATTTATAAGTCTATAGTGTTATAGAATTTATTTTTTTGATTTTGCCGATGGGCAAGGTTTTGTTTTAAGGTAAAATTAAATTCTGGAAATAGGTTCAAAATAATGGGTCCGAATGATACAAAAATGAAATAAACCAAAACTCGGCCTTAAGCAATTAATTCCTCGTGGGTATATTTAAGTGCCATGAAATTGAGACAGGTTTTAAAGATACTAAAATTATGTTCTCAAGTTTAAGAATATGTTATTTAAATAGAGATATATAACAAAGATAAAGAGAGATAAAGATTTATCTTTATATTTAGATTATCAGAAAGATATACTTTACATTTTAATACATATACATTTTATAACAAATTCTTGAAACTACATCACGTTAATGAGGATGTAAATTTATATTTTTAGAAATAAAAATTTTTTAAAGGATTTGACGTATTTCATTCAGTATTCTTATATATATATATATATATATATATATATATATAATATATATATTATGTATAATTTTTGGATATAAAGGCTACAAATTCTAATAGTTCCATGTCTAAAACTAATTTTTTTCAAATCTTCTCCCGGTTAAATTTTATAACCAAGATTAAAAAAAAAATCATTTGCATGGAATAATAAATATACAATTTTTTTTTATTGTAAATCTTGTGAAACAGTTGATGCACGTTTTTAAAAATACTTAAATTTATGAAAATTTTCCAATATAAACTAAATTAAATTAAATTTAATTAAATTGATTTAAAAAAGTCAATTTATTTATAATGGCCAATATGCTTAAAAAAAAATAACTTTTTAACACCATGTGATATTTTTCTATACTTTTTTTTAAAGAAAAGTCTACTAAAAACCAAGACATTGGAAGAATTGAATGGTTTTATAAAAGTTCCTGGTAAAATCAGTTGACGCATTTTTTAACGAATAAAAGGCTAGTAAAATTTGTGGTGATTTAAATAAAACCTCATGCCAAACACTTTCCTATATAATTTTATAAAAATAGTTTATAAATAAAAATATAAGTATTTTAAAATGGGGTTATATTCAATCACGCTGTATGCAATTTCATTTAAAAGGTTGTATGTATTTCATGCATTTTAATGGTATTTCATGCTGGGAGGTTTTTTAAAATGACGATGCAAAATTTAAATGGTTCGGATAATGTGTTAATTTTAAAACCACTCAGTCATTTTTTATTTTTTATAAAACGCAAATTATACATAATCATGCCTATACATATGATTGTATCTATAAATTAGATTAAGTTTTTTGAAAAAATTGGCTTACATCCTTCCATTTCTTTCTAAAATTTTTAAATTAATGCAACATTTTTATGAATTTAATTTAATAACTTTGATGTTTTAAAAAAAAAATTTATGAAAAAAAGTATTCTTCAATCTGAAATTTTAAATTGCATTCAAAGATCTGAATATATTGAAATATTTCTTTTATTTTATTTCCAATATTCTGGTAAGAATATATATATATATATATATATATATATATATATATATATATATATATATATATATATATAATGAATATATATAATATATATATAATGTATATATTTAATATATATATATATATATATATATATATATATATATATATATATATATATATATATATATATATATATGTGTTTTATTAGGCGATTTTTATCTGGTGATTTGTTAAATATTTTATTTTCAAAGTCTCTCTGGTTTAGAGGTCGAAATTAATATATTTTTCTCTGTTCAGTCTTCTATCGATTTTCTTAATTATTTTTGTACCATTGCTTTTGATGAAGATCCAAACTATTAAATTCCCATCATAGGATCGGATTTTTTTTGTGTGTCTCAGTGACTTTACTGTTTTGCATGGTGTGAACTCGATTGAAAAAAAAAAAAAATTTTTTTTTTACAAGTTGTTAGAAGTAGTCAATCAAATTACTGGTCATTTTCAACGCTGCTTAACATTTTTGTCCAAACTGCTCCATTTTCACACAATTACTTTCGCTAATAGGCTAAATAAACAGAGGCTGAAATAGTAAAGTGACGACGATTAATAAATATTTTTAACAGTTTTAATAGATTTCCCCTTACAAAATTCTCCCATTTACTCAGATAAAATCTGCAAGGCTATTTTGAAATTATTTTTATATATATATATATATATATATATATATATATATATATATATATATATATATATATATATCACATCTGTATATATCAGTGTCGTCCTGTTTGATATTTATCAATCTATGTCTCCCTATATATATATAAAATCTCTAATCTGTCTGTCAGTTTCATATGAAATCGAGAAAGCAGAGTCCCCATGTCAAAAACAAATAATCGAAGAGAACAAAGACAAAAGGTTTTCAAATTTAGAAATAATATTGTGATTATATATATATATATATATATATATATATATATATATATATATATATATATATATATATATATATATATATTTTATATTTCATGCATGTTTCATTAAATAATATAGACAAGTGTTGTCTATTTTATGTAAATTCTTTTCATAACGTCTGATAAGCTTAATAACATTATCATGAAACGAAGAAAGAAAATCACAATATTGATACATATTTTTTAATCCTATCTAAGCTTTCGGCTTACATAAGTCATTATCAAAAATGACAATTACATTAAATATATTAAGCAATACACGGACAAAACAATGATGATAATCTGTTTCTGCTTACATGGAAGATTTCCAAGCAACGTCAAATACGTGCATATAAGACGCTGGAAGCGAAAATCGCACCGCAGCTCATCACGTCACACACGACCTCGCGAGAGTGAAAACGAGAAGTATTAAGTATGGGGAAGCCGTTGGTATAAACCAATGGCTTCTGTTACCAATTATAGGCATTTAAAATATTTGTGGAGATTTCCATAGTTTATTTTGTTTTAGGTTAGGTTTCAAACTGTTTTATGTATATATAGCTTCAAGAATTTTTAGTTTTTGTTTATTGTTTTCATGTTTAAGTATAGTTGTGTTTTCAACAAGAATTTTCCGGAATTGTGTATGCGGCCAGGCATGTTGTTTTAAATGCCTAAAAATGTTAGAGTTATCATTCAAATGTAGTGTCAAGCGTCGTGAAAGCGAGTTTGTGGTGTGACCAACATAAATATTACTTAATTCGTTGGAGATACAATCTCCCAAAGGGCACTTAAATTTGTAAACTATGTGGGCTTTTTGCAAACCGGGGGAGAAGAATCATTGCGAATAATTGAGTTGGATATATTAGATTTAGTGTAGTATATGATTAACTTAATTTTTCTTGCTAGGATCTATTGTAGATATATTAGTATTTACTAATTTTTTAGTATATTTTCATCTTGTTCATAATTAGTATGCATTTGATTACGATATAGGAGATTAATATATTTAAGATTAGTAAAAGCAGTACTATGTACTGATTTTAGTGTGAACCAGTTCTCTATTTTATCAATATCATCTCAAGGTTCTGAGAAAATTATATATCAGAATCCAGTAAATTAGTTCCTCTATAAATAGAGGGATTTTTTGCTAGCTCTGAATTTTATTGGTCTCTAGTTTTCCTTGAAAACTTTTTTCCCCTTTCATTAGTCATCTTTAATTATTTTACACGTCTGTTTTTTTATTTCTCAGAATAAAACTAGATAAGATTGGGACGAAACCGGTTATTTTTAGCTATTAAATTTACATTGATATGCCTTATAAATTACGCTTATTGCTTCCTAATATATACTTACTTATTACTTGTTATATATCATAAATAATTCTTAATTATATATATATATATATATATATATATATATATATATATATATATATATATATATATATATATATATATATATATTAATGTATTTGCATCTATAGTTTAAAATTAAAAATTCCTGGACGAATTCGGTCTTTAGAATATTTATATATATATATATATATATATATATATATATATATATATATATATATTATTTTAAAAGACATTTTTATATTTATACATTCTGCTCTGTTTTATAATTGAAGATTTAAAAGCAGTAAATTTTTATCTTACAAAATCGATAATTCTCCGTAAAATCGATTTTTATGGCACGTTAGGCTAAATGACAGTTCCGTATAAGATACAGGTTCGATTCCTGTCGGAGGACGAATATTTTCTATGAAAACTTCTCAGACATTCAGGCCGGTATATGTTATTAATACTGTTTATCATAAAACAGAGCATTTACTTAAATATTTGTATCTATAAAAAGAATGTATAAACATAAAAATGTCTTAAAATAATTGTCGGACTTTCCATTTCATTATGTATATACATATATATATGAAGAAATGTAGTTTTAAGTTTTGCTATATTTATGGGATAAAGTGCTCAATATCAGAGATAGAGCGTATGTAAATATAAATATAAAAGTGAACATTAAAGTCAACACTCAGAGGCGACAGGCTGTTTCATGCTGGACGCAATCGTCAGGTATGTCACACGATATCCGACTACGTTGTTCGTTACTCGTCACAATATAAAAATACCAGATAAAAAAAATAGTATCACTACTCAAACATGGAATCTCTTTAAACGTTTCAGCTTTGTCGGTGTAGATTTAACAAGTTATTTTTCCCTAAGTTAAAAAAACAAAAACAGAAAATCTTTGATATTACACTTCAGTATTATCAATCAGACATGCCTGCTGGATTCTTCATATCTTCGAGTATTCCAAACAACCGGAATAAGCTCTGAAAGAAAGACGCAATATTCCATCAGAATAGAATATTATGCCATTTCATATGTTTCTTTGATGATTAGACAACATTTGCTTCAGTTAGGCCTGAAGGTTTTACACTCATCAGACTTATTCAGGAGATATCACAACGTCGGGCGACTGTTTTTTTTTTTCTCTTTACAGAATTCTCGTAATGAAAAAAATAATCCATTTCCCGGGAAAATTGCAAAAGCAACCTAAAGCTTTCTTTTTTTTTAGAAAAAAAAAACCTTCTGGGAAGATGGAATTAAAATGTTGGTTGAAAACTCGCAGAACATAACGGAATAAAACAAAAAAAAAAATTCTCAATAAAGTTAATGTTGAAAAATATCTCTTTATTATTCTTCAAAATATCTTTGATTATTCTTGGAAAATATATCCGATTATTCTTCTAACGAATTAAATGGATATAAATGACTACATACACAAAGAACTGAAACAAATAAGAGAAAGCACATCACTTGATGACTACCAACTGTAGCAACAGCTAGAATGGATATCATATTTAACTCGATGAGAAAATAATGAAATAATCAAGTAATATGACATTCCACATCACTTTAAACAAAAGGTTAGGAAGGAAACCCCATCAATACTGAAAAGAACGATAACAACATACTTGGGGATTTCAACAGCGGCAAAAGCTAAAATAGATATCATATGTAACTCGATGAGAAAATAATGAAATAATCAAGAAGTATGACATTTCACACTACTACAAACAAAAGGTTAGGAAGGAAACCCCATCAACAGCGAAAAGAGCGATAACAACATCACAAGAGGATTTTAACAACAGAAAAAGGTAAAATTGATTTTTTGTCTTAGGAATGATGATGACTTTGTGCTAATGTCGAAAGAACTCGGAATAAATGAATATGTATCAACATGCTAATTTTCTCTCTTCCTTTAATAAGCTTGTCCGTCAGTATGAAAGGTCCTATTGGAAATAAATAGACAAAACTTGCTTAAATTATTCAATGGGACATGCGGCCAAAATATACGCAATGCATACATATAAAATTCACAGGATTTTTCAAACTGCTTTTGGTGTCAGTTTGTTGAAGTGGTCTATTTATTTTGAAAACATCATAAAAATTGTGAAGCCGTTTTAACATTTAATATTTAAAAATTCTATATTGTGTTAATAGGACTAAATTAGGTTATAGCAACGGATATATAAAATATATATATATATATATATATATATATATATATATATATATATATATATATGTGTGTGTATATATATATAAAAACTATATATATATATATATATATATGCTCAATATATATATATATATATATATATATATATATATATATATATATGCTTCAATCCCATGACTAAAATAGTTTTCGACATTTCCATTGGTTCCGTCTAAAAATTTTTACTGACAAGGCTTGGTTAACCCATGTTATGGTTTTTTTCAGGCTGGGGCTTTTCTAAATTTAATCCATATATATATATATATATATATATATATATATATATATCTTCTCTCTTTTCTGTTGACCCTTAATAGATCTTTAATTTACATCTCACACTCGTCCCCCACTCTCATTCATACATATACTCACACTAAATTTTATCTTTATTACCGGAGTTATTTTTTCTGATTTCTTAGGTCTGATGAATTGGATCGTAATTACGATTCCAATGTAATAAATTATAACCATGGAATATTAGTGTTTAAGCCTTTTCATAATATATATATATATATATATATATATATATATATATATCGTTAAACGTTATTTTTAGGGGATTCCCATTTTTGAGTTTAGCTATTAAACAATATATTTATTTATTTCCGCCTACCGGCCTAAATATTGAACAAAATAGTCTCGACATAAATATTCTAGTCTAGAAACAGGGGATGGAATAAGCGCTGCGATTTAAAAGTTTTCCTAAATAGTGATTTTCCAAGCGTAGCTTAAAATTACACTTTTTAAGGAAAAAGTATTGGGCGCCCAGCCGGATCGAACTCACTAAATAGTCGTAATTGCTAGCGAGACAAATTGAAACCATTACACCGCCTCAGGGGTTGATGATTTACGTTTTTCTAAATAAGCTGACAAGAGTGATACGTTCAAGCAACCTAAAAGAGGAATCATTTCGCCAGCTCCTGGCGACAAACTTCAGTCACTTCTATTGACACTCTTCTTTTGTCCCTTTTTTGACAAGTCTTTACTATTACTATTGTTCATCCAACACAAGGCCCAAGAGCCACTCCAGATAGACGGTTATTAAATGAGGATGTTATAAAGGCATACTGGGCGGTATATCACGAAGACATGTAAAATAGATAATGGTTGACCCTCGGCTTGGAGAGGTTATGATTTTAGTGATCCGATGCCGTTCCAGAATGCAACAGTTCTAGTAACTGTCGTCCTGTCTCGTTGTTAAAGCATATAAATGAAAGCAAAAGGATTTCTTCAATTTCTCTTCATTGTGCAGGATGTCTCATCTGTTTTTTGATCACGCCACTCTCTCTGCATCCATACACAGTGATCATCCGAGAAGTGGCATGTAAAACCCTACCAGGTTCTGGTTCAAGACGCAATGCTACAGCTCTTATGGTTGTGAGTGCTTTGTATGGAAGGCAATTAAAGATAAATAAAACCTTGCTTTGACGCAATATAGACATTTGTGCGGATAAAACTATAATCTTGCTTTTATTGTGTCTATATTTTTTTTAATCGGTATCACCCCATGCAAGGCAGTAAAGCCACTAAGGCACAAGAGGTTACATAGTGCGGAAGAATTAGCAACAGAAACAATAATGATGAGCAGAGAAAGAGAGTAATCAAAAGGTAGTAGATAGCAATAGACATTGCATTTAAATTTTTGCAGATTAAAATTGGCTGGAAAACAAAGGAGCCAGAAGGGAGATCCACAAGCGAGAAGTCCGAGAAAAGAAACTGTCAGCATAGGACTTGCGGTTACATCTAACCAGCTTAACTGTAAATTGATGAGATTTCAAAAAATAAACCAGTTTGTCTGAAGATCGCGAAAGCGTGAAACCCGGGGTTACAAACTACTATCCATGCCAGTGCATATATTATCTCTGTCACGGATATTGAGCACTTTCTAAATATGTTTATATATATATATATATATATATATATATATATATATATATATATATAAACATAAAAATGTCTTTAAATAATTGTCGGACTTTTCATAATGTCTGACGTCATTTGTTTACATTTGATACGCCATGAGCAATGTACGTGAGAGATTCATGGAAAATTGATTTTATAACCAGTAAATTCGACCATGCCAACCGAATGATCCTTTGTGCGGTAAGGCACGTCAGGCTATATGACGGTTCCGTATAGGATACAGGTTCGAATCCTGTCGAAGGACGAATATTTTCTATAAAAATTTCTCGGACGTTCAGGCCGGTAAATGTTATTTAATACTGTTTATTATAAACAGAGCCTTTACTTAAATACTTGTATGTATAAAAAAGAATGTTAAACATAAAAATGCCTATATATATATATATTAAATCGAATTTACAGCAAGCAAGGCAATAAAGTCACTAAGACGCAATGTGTAACTGGGTGTGAAAGAAAATAGAAACATTATTAAGGAGCGAGAATAATAGAAAAGTGATCAGGAAGTCATTATATAACGATTGACATTGCATTTAAATTTTTGAAGATCAAAGTTGGCCGGAAAGCATGAAGCCAGAAGAGAGTTCCACAAACGAGAAGTGCGAGAAATGAAACTGTTAACATAGAACTTAAGGTTGCATCTAGCTAATTCATCTGCTATTGTTAATCTAGTGCTACGCTTAAGTTTATGAAATCTAGGTAAACAAAACGAAGAGTTAATCCGAACAATTACCATGAAAGTATTTCTTGAAAAGATACAGAGGGGCAATCTTACGGCGGTGGGTAAGTAACTGGAAACGAGCTGCCAGATCAGGGCCAATAATATCACCGATTCTTCTTTGAAGGAGCTCAAGGTAAATGGCATCATATATGGCAGCAATACTCTGAGCATGGATGAATGGTAGACTTATAGATATGTAAGATAGATTCTGGAGAGGAAAAAATGTATCACACGACAGTGAATCGACTTTCTTACCAGTTGAATAGAAATTAAATGTGTTTAGTTTTGCATCTTTCTTCTAATTTCATTTTTGAAACTTATTTTCGAATTTTGGGAGGTCATAATCACCCCAGGAAAGGAACTAATGCCACTAAAACACAAGGGGTTACAGGTTGTGAAAGAATTAGGAAGACAAACATTAGTGATGAGCAGAAAGCGAAGAAAGTAATCAGGAGGATAATAGATAGTGATTAACGTTACATTTAAATTTTTGAAGATCAAAGTTGGCCGGAAAGCATGAAGCTGGAAGAGAGTTCAACAAGTAAGAAGTGCGAGAAAAGAAACTGTTAGCATAGAACTTACGGCTACCTCTAGCCAGCTCAACTGTAAAGTGATGAGATCTCAACGTCAGTCTAGTGCTTCGCTAAAATTCAAAAACACTAGGTACCATAGCGAAGAAGTCATTTGAACAATTACCATGGAAATATTTATAGAAATGTCATGGCAACATCGGTGGGAAAGTGACTGGAGCTGAGCCGCCAGATCAGGACCAGTAATATTGCAGATACTTTGGATCTTATCAAGGAGCTCAAGGTAAATAGCAAAGGCACCGGACCATATGTGGCAGCAATATTCTAAGCATGGATGAATGGTAGACTTATAGATATGTAAGATAGATTCTGGAGAGAAAAATTGTCCCACACAACACAGTGAACCAACTTTCTTAGCAGCTGAACTTGCAATAGATTCAACATGATGATTAATTTTTTTTTTAATTAGTGTCACCCCATGCAAGGCAGTAAAGCCACTAAAACACAAGGGGTGTCGAAGAATTAGGAATAGAAACATTAATAATGAGCAGAGAGAGAAAAGTGAAATCAGGAGGACAGTAGATAGAGGTGGACATTGCATTTAAATTTTTGAAGGTCAAAGTTGGCTGGAAAATATGGAAAGTTCCACAAGCAAGAAGTGCAAGAGAAGGAAGTTCCACAGGCAAGAAGTGCAGGAGAAGAAAATGTCAGCATAGAATCTACAGCTACGTCTAGCCAGATTAACTGTAAATTGATGAGATCTTGATATCAGTCTAGTATTGTGCTTAAATTCATAAAGTCTAGGTACCCTAGTGAATAGCTCATCTGAACAATTACCATGAAAATATTTATAGAAAAGACACAAGAAACGTTACAACAATGGGAAAGTGACTGAAGCCGAGATGCCAGATCAGGACCAATAATATTGCAGATACTTCTTTGGATCTTATCAAGGAGCTCAAGGTAAATAGCAGGGGCACTGGACCATATGTGACAGCAATATTCTAAGTGTGGACAAATGGTAGACTTACAGATATGTCAGATAGATTCGTTGCTAAAAAATGATAATGGCATAATCAAGATATTGACATTTCACACCACATCAAAAAGAAAATCCCCATCAATACTGGAATGAGCGATAACAACTACTGAACCTGAGAAGCCAGCCCCCCCCCCGACTGTTTTAAGTCAAAGATTTTATAAATTTCAAGCCTTAACAATACTGGCTGCTCATGTCGATGAATGTCAAATGTTTCCTTATAGGGAAACGGTTAATATTATCATTATCATTATACTAACCACTACGATGCTTTTCTCGCCTGACGATATTAAACGTTTCCAAATAGTGTTATTTCTGTGTTACCCACTACAATCTAAATGATTAGTCGTAAATCTTACCTAATTCGATTTGGTCAATCGATATTGTAAATGGGCGGATAGTCTATTCAAACATCAAACTGGTTAAGATGGAGTGGGAATCACTTAAGAGACTCTTTCTAGTGCCTTTTATTTAGTAGACTACTCATGATACCGATATAAGGTGAAGCATTGTCCCTCAGTGTCGAGCTTATATCACATAGCGCCATAAGGTCTTGTAGTTACACTTATCGCCATATTCCAGTAAGTAAATTAAGTCATCTGCCAACCAATAGATGACAAAGATGAAGACATTAAATTACTGCTGCCGGCTAAAGAAGCTTTTATATTCCAATACGTTCACCGTTACTTTGAATATTTGAACCCTCACCTAATGATATCAATGTTGCCATTAGAAATTGCGGTTTAACACAACGTATGCTTTATTTTCGTAACCAAATCGAATTTATTACCAGATTCACTGCTACCTTGAAACCTTATCTAACGATACCTTATCTAATGACAAGTAGTCTTCCATAGCAATTAGAAATTGGTATGGAAGACTACTTGGTAAACTACTTGGTAACTAAAATACTTGGAAGAAGATTACAATTAACAGCACATTCACCGTTTATTTGGATACTTGAAGCCTTACATAATATCAAATTGTTGGCAAATTACTATCTAAGACTCAATTCAGTTACGTGCCATGCATGATACACGCTTAGGCGATCATGTATTTTTCGATACATGACTGACGAGGCAGAACATTTCCCGATGTAGGTTGTCATCCAAGGCTATTGAGCCCGGTCTCTCCTGCTATTTATCCATAGCTGGGGCGGGGGGGGGGATGAGAAGAAGAGAATTCATACCATTCCCGAGGGTATTAGCACTGAATTTCAGTCAATTATGTGCCACGCGTGATACACACTTAGGCGATCATGTAACTTTCGATACATGACTGACGAGGAAGATTTTTTTCCCCGCAGGATGTTGTCATTTCTTTCTGCGACAGACCAGTTGCCATCCAAGGCTATAGAACCCTGTCTGTCCTGCCATTTACTCATTAGTTGATTCATACCTTTCCCAAGGGTATTAGCACGTAAGTGAATATAATGGATTCGATTGGAATTCGAACTCGGTATCTTTCCTACATTATCTGCATTTCTCGTCAGTTATGTGCCATGCGTGATCCACCTCCTTAATCATTTTTCGAATCTACCTCGTCAATCATGTGTCAAAAGATACAGGATTTACGAGGTAGATTTATTTCCCCGCAGGTTACCATTTCTTTCTGCCACCCAAGGCTATAGAACCCAGTTTGCCTTACTATTTACCCATAGCAGGAGGGGAGAAGAAGGGTATTAGCACGTAAGTGAATGTAATGGATTCGAGTGGAATTCGAACTCGGCTCTACGATTCCTCAGTCCAAGACGCTATCCGTACTCCACTCTCTATTTTATTAAATAACATTAAATTTATTAACATATTTATTGCTACTTTTATATTTGAAGTCTTACATTAGGCCATCTATAACTTCATATGATTTACCATTATATACAGCTGGGCTGAAAAAATTCATAGGCTGACAATGAAGGAGTGATACTACAGATGCTAAGTCTCGCATGCATTAATTTCATCTCTTCTTATTAATAACTGCATTGATTCTTTCCGGGTAAATCAACTTCTGACGATTCAAAGACTGTTCATGCTATTGGTTAAAAAAAAAGTAATCAGCAGCAGATATGACGTCATCATCACAGGGATACTAGTTCCCAATCCAAATGTTTTTACATGTTGGGGGACAGATGATAGTCGGATTGGGCCGTGAATAGGGAGGATGATAAAAACAGCTCAGAGCCACGGTTACAAGAGCATCCGCGATTCATTTAAAACAAGAAGCCAAAGATTGTCATGGTTAGTGTAGCATTATTTTGGCTTGCCCTTTCTTTCCATTATTCCCATTACGTGATCATATCATTTCCTGGACACGTTGTAAGCATATCTTTCTCCTCCAATCAATTAAAACCAAAAGCCATGAGTATCATTGCTAGTGTAGCATTATCATTATTATTATTTGATTATCATGTATTTCTGTTGTATGTACATTTCCTTCCGGGTCCCAACCAGAGACCTAAGGTCAGAAATATCTTCATTTTTCACTGATCCTTTTTTTTTTAAAAAAAAACAAAAAAACAGTAAAAGAAATGAAAATAGGAGATCGTGAAGAACTTTGATTGCCTACGTCCTTAAAGATAAAAAGGGAAAACGGAAATTCAGTTTGGTAAGAGACAAAAGAAAGGCGTTTCGAAATAACGAAAGGCACTTTTTCAGAAAATGAGCGATGTAGCAAGGGATGGGAAAATACTAATAGAAAATAGTTCCGAACCGCCATTTGATATACAATCTCCTATATGAGCGCGGAAAAATTTTTTTTCATATAATTGTTCAGAATATGTTAGTAAAAGCATGTAAAAAGCTTGGAAGTTTTAATTGATTGATTAATTGATTCTTTTTTTTCTTTTACGGATTGTCACCTCTTTACAGGATATTGAAAGCCATAAAATACTTTCAGATAGTAAGAATTCTTTGAGGATAATAATGATTTTAATGATAGAGGTCTTACTATTTAACCTATATTCAGTGGGGGGAATGGATGGATTCATACATTTCCCAATTCTATTTGCGCGTAAGTGAATATAACAAACCCGACTGGAATTGAAATCCGGGTCTCTGATTTCCAATTGCAAGCCGTTATCCGTTACACTGCCCACACATCCAAGCTTTCAGCAACTGGTATTCTCAAGCGATCACTTATCTAGGTACTGACCAGGCTCGACGTTGCTTAACTTCGGTGATCGGACGAGAACCGGTATTTCAACGTGATATGGCCGCAAGCTCGAGGAAGTTTTAATGAGAATAGGAACCATATAGAAACTGTTGCTTATAATCAGAATGAGACAGCTAAAATTTGAAGGTCGCATGACAACGAAAGATTGTTTGGAGAATTTAACATACTCAAGACGCGTCACAGGCAAGAGAACCAGAGAAAGTAAACTATTGACAGGTTTCCTTATATGGATAGAGAAAGAAGTACTACAAATAGAAAGGGAGATTCTAAATAAGGAGAGTAATGAAAGTCAGAAAGTTGTAGAGAGCCATAATCGCCTACATGTTGAAGAGAGAAAAATAACTCGCAATATTTGCGTAATACAAAATTATATCAATTTATCAGGTCCCAAAAGATGCTGATTTTTTAAAAATATTCTGATGAATGTGTTATATTTGCACAAACTTGCTGACTGTCCAATAGTAGGAAGATTTTTACCGTCAGATATCCAAGGAAGCTGTCGAGGGCCATAATCCTCTATATTTTGAAGAGAGAAAAATAACTCGTAATACTTGCGTAATACAATTATACTAATTCATAAGGTCCCAAAAAGATGTTTTTTTTTAATATCCTGCCGAAGGTGTTATATTTGCAAAAACGTGTTTACTGTCCAAGAGTAGGAAGATTTTTACCGTCAGATATCCAAGGAAGCTGTAGAGGGTCATAATCACCTACATGTTGAAGAGAGAAAAATAACTCGCAGTATTTACGTAATGCATAATTATATCAATTTATCAGGTCCCCAAAAGATGCTGTTTTTTTAAATATCCTGCTGAATGTGTTATATTTGCTAAAACTTGTTTACTGCCTAAGAGTAGGAAAATTTTTACTGTCAGATAGCCAAGTGTAGAAGTCTTTCCTTGCTGAGAAAATCTACATTCGAAAACGAAGCCGTAATAATTGGATATAACACAGATATTTCTCTGGGGACAACTTGTTTTTATTTTTTATGTCCTGAGTAGGATATTAGATGCTAAGCGTTGTCAAAGAAGTTTGTAAGATTGGAGACACAAAGTGGGTACACACGTCACATCGAAGACGGTAAAGGGTGGATGGCGTCTCACTGTTTATGTAAACACGGCAGCAGACTTATGGACAACATGGAACGCAGAAGAGTTTCTAGGTCGCCACTAATAAACACAGACATTCATTTTCAAAATGTCACAAATAATTGTTGTTGTTGTTGTTATTATTATTATTATTATTATTATTATTATTATTATTATTATTCACATTCTCCTTCTTCTTCTTCTGTCAATTTGACTTCTGAATCTTGCCATCTTTCGTATCTGCCCTCGTCAATTTCTGGTTAAGCACCAGATTTAGAAATCGTGTTCCCAAAAGTGAACTCAATGGTTGATCTCGTTCGCACAGGCAGAGACAGATGCCGTGCGGTTATCGCAGATTTTACCGATGAGCTTCAATATACTAAAATCGTGTAGGGCTTGTTTTGCACTCAGAGAAATCCAGACTGCTTGGATGGAAACGAGGATTTCGATTGAAACCTTTTTTTTTATTCACCATTCGAAATCCTGATTTTTTTTTCTAATCTAATGTTCTTCATTGGCAACGAAACGCGATATCAAATATATACAAGGATATATATGAACTCTAGTAGATAGATAGATAGATAGATAGATAGATAGATAGATAGATAGATAGATAGATAGTTAGATAGATAGATAGATAGATATTGTCTGTCTATATTTCTGAGATGAGGTATTACGTACAGTATTTACATTAGTCGGACTATTGTCCTCATCTTTGTCGCCATATTTGTCACAACGTTTCGGCCGTTGTACGCTCCGGCCTTCTTCAAGTCCTCAAGGACACATGGCACAGTGGATAAAGGTTAGATCCAGTGACAGACCCAAAGAAGGTGAGTTCAATACCTGGTTAAGGCAGTGGAGAACTTTCAGAGGGAAATTAGCAGGAGATAACTGATAACTGATATCCATCAAACATGGCACGTGGAATTAGAACAGTCTACCCCAGTGATCGAAATAAAGGGTTCAGTTCGAAATTCCAACAACCACCTGAAGAAGGCCGGAGCGTACAACGGCCGAAACGTTGTGACAAATATGGCGACAAAGATGAGGCCAATAGTCCGACTAATGTAAATACTGTAGATAGATATTGAATCTGCTCAATTATGGGTATTCACTAAAAATAACGTTTAAGTAATTATATATATATATATGCACGTAAATATTTTTTACTCATATGTTATAAAACATATGCACATAATATCCCACGTCGATAGTACGACACAGAGTTTCATGCGGCTACACAATCATCAAGTGCTGATCACTCAGTGACCGCTAAACGTTGCGAAATTCGCGTTCTTGTGGAGTAGATTTAAAATTGGATCTTAAAACTTCTTCCTTGCATTATTGTTGTCTATAACATTTAAATTGATTATTAATAATTTCTATCAATAAAAGTCTTATTGCATAAAACTCCGAGTCCTGCTGTCGACGTGGGTATTATGTGTATTCAATATATACATATATATATATATATATATATATATATATATATATATATATATATATATATATTTGTGTATTTAGGCAGCAATCCTTCTTTTTCATGCACATTTCATTAAAAACGACAGACAAGGTGCTTTTATTTAGTTTTTTATACAATTTCTCATGCGTTTTAATTTTTTTTCTTTTCACATGATAAATTATATAAAAACTGTCCGAATGTTCTTTTTATCCGAGCGCTTTCGGCTATACATTTAGCCATTTTCAAGGATTAAATATTTTTACTGTTAAATAGAGAAATAGTTTGTTGCGTGTATGTTTTAGAAAATGTTTTCATTTTTCAAAACACGGACAAGATATTGTGTCCATGTTCATAGTTAATATTATTAAGTGTTGTTTTTTTTATTGTTTTTATTAATAAAGCTCCATTATTTTTAGCCTTTTTTTTGCATGTAGATGATGCTATTATATTAATGTTGCCAACAAGTATGTTACGAATAGTGTATATATATACATATATACAAGTCAGTGCCATTAAATCGAGCAACAATAAACCACTATCTCGCTTAAGCCGCGCATGCGCATTGGACCACAAAATTTTTTGTCATGTTCATATTAGAATTATAATCATCAGTGGATCTCAATTTGAAAAAAAATCAAACTTGATTGTGACACTTTTTCTAGGCTGATTTTTTTCTGTATAAATTTTTATTTTAATATATTCATTAAATTGAGTTTTAATATCTTCGGTATATTCATATTTTTTCAGGCATTTACTATTGTTTAGGCTTTGGCATTTCACACTCATGATTGTGTAGTGGTTTGGATTAGCACTTCGCGAACATTTTGAGTGTGAAATATACAGCTTCCAACCTTTAGCCTAATTAAAAATTTCATATGTTTACACAACGGGATTTGCTTTAATATCGATAATGTGCTTTTCCAAATAATTTATATAATCTGCAGGGAAGAGCCATTTTAATTCCTGCTTCAGGGATTATTAACAGAGGTTAATAATCCCTAAAGTGGATTTATGGATAGCGGCTTGGATTGAGGAATCGGAGGAGCAAGTTCAAATTCCAGTCGAATCCATTACATTCACTTACGAGCTAATAACCTTAGGAAAGGTATGAATCTTCTTGTCCCCTCCTATGGAGAGACCAGGTTCTATAGCCTTGGATGGCAACCGGTCTACCGCAGAAAGAAATGGCAACCTACAGCGGGAAAAAAATCTGCCTCGTCAGCCATCTATCGAAAGATACATGATCGCCTAAGCGGGGGTTGCCATTGCAGCCAGATAACACCTTTCAGCACTTACATATATCCTCCCATATTACGTTTTCGTATAAATACAGGCAAAAATCAAGTGCCTCTCTAGATATAACGATAACGATATTTTTAATACCTTTATATTAATCCAACATCATGAAACGTAAACACGCCTCATACAGTGTTCAACAAAAGCTAAACGTTATAGAAATCAGACAAAACGTCAGGGTTAGGGTTAGGGTTAGAGATGGGTGTACCAGAATCTGCATCGAGAGGTTGGATTAAAAATGAAGAAAATCTACAAAGTTTTTAGGTGAGCTAGATGAAGGAGGTTTGAAGAGTAAATTGACCAGAACTGACAGGGATCCTGATCTTGACAAAGCAACATTTAACATGTTCTGAGAATCTGGAAATAATCGGATACCGATGTCAGGGCCCATCATACAAGCCCAGGCCGAGAAAATACATCAACAACTTCGTGGTGAAAATGCAGATCCTGAATTCTGCGGATCTAGTGGATGGTTGAGATGGTGGAAGCAGCACCATGGCATAGCATAGGATAGTTTTAATAAATGGTTTTCAAAACTGCCAATATTCAACTCTTACTATCGAATATGCATTTTGCATGCTTAGCCACTGTGTTACACATTTTCGCGGTTAACTCCATAGACTTGACAAGCTTTGTTTTGTTGGTCTAAGTTGGCAATCTTGACACAGCGGCTCACTTTTGAGCTAAACTGCGGACCATCTAAACCGCGGATGGAAGATGGACCCCAATTACCGCGGTTTATCCGCGCCGACACACACACACACACGCACACACACACACACACACACACACACACATATATATATATATGAAGAAAAATATACAGAAAAAAACAAACAAAAATCTTAATATGCAATTGTGCTGTTTTAATGTTAATATAATGTCAACGTCGGACGTTTCGGTCTAGTAGACCATCTTCAGGACATATTCATAAAACATAATGAACATTAAACTATATTTAATTCAACATGAAAAGACGATGGACATAAGAGTAAGACTAATCAAAACAGATAACTGAAATTTTTCAAGATCAGCGTTCTGTTTCCGTTTTTGTTTTCCGTTTTTGTTTGTTTTTTTATATATATTTTTTATATTCATATATAAATATGTGTATTTAAATATATAAATTTTCTTCATACTGTCGGATCTATATCCATATATTTGTTTTTCATATATATATATATATATATATATATATATATATATATATATATATATATATATATATATATTCACATAGTGCGATGGATAAATTGTCTAAATTGCATAAAAGGAAAATTAATACTGACATCTCATTTTAAAAGATATATTTACCAAAGTTACAGAAAAATATCGTTAAATATTAAAGTGTAAATTTATTTAACAAAATTGCCATTGTCTTCAACCACAGCCTCCAAACGACTTTCTTAATCTCCTGCAACCCTTCTAGGCGGTCTTCTTGTTTAAGTTGGTGAATGCTGCCATAATCATTGCCTTCAATTCAGCTTTGGTGTTACAAGGAGTTTTGTTGGCTCTCTCACATAACTGTGCCTCACACGTAATAATCAATGGGGTTGCAGTCTGGGGAGTTAGGTGGCCAGATGTAAGGGGTAATGTAGACGCAGAAATTGTTTGACAGTATCCTCTTGACCCAGGACAGCACTACCTTCTCAAAGCAATTGAAGTAGGCCTCCGAGTTGTGTCTGAAGCTTTCACCAGGAAATTCGGGAGTTCTTTTCTTATTAGAAAGGTCAGAATTTTCTGAACAAGCGTACTTTCGTAATCACAATTAGATTCATCCAACTCTTTCCAAATTCTTTGCAATTTTCTCATATTGACAGCCAAACACTCTGAGATTTTTGTATTGGAGCTACCGGCGCGAATGCCAATTAGTACAGCATGCCATTTTTGTCGGAATGATTTGCGTCATGGTACTCCTTTTCTCACAGACGGTGCCCAACTGACTCTACTATAGTGTGCAGACGACAAAATCACAAACAAACAACGCGCATGCGCTAAATTAAAAATACAAAATAGCGACAATTCACCCATCGCCAGCAAGAAGCACACACACACACACACAAATAATTGAACACACACACACATATATATATATATATATATATATATATATATATATATATATATATATATATATTGTGTGTTTTATGTTATTTTTAATCATGTGAAAGAACTTCTGAAGCTATCGTCCAAGAAATTGATTCAAAAAATTTACTCGTGCTAACGTTCTCAGCTGACATGCGGCGGAAGGACTACATTGAATCCATCGCCAAATCAGCTGCTGAGAATGTCGATTCACTGTGTCGAGTGAGATATTTTTTCTCCGAATCTATTTTGCATATCTATAAGTCTACCCTTCGTTCATGCTAGAATATTGCTAACATATATGGTCCGGTGCCGCTGCTTTTTTCTAGGGCTCCTCGTTAAGATCCAAAAAAGAGTAAGCAATATTAGTGGTCGTGATCTGGCAGCTCGGCTTTAGTCACGTGCCCACCGCCGAAGGGTTGCCTCTCTGTGCTTTTTTTTTTATACTTTCACGGTAATTGTTCGGTTGGATGGTACGCTGTGGTACCTCGACTGTATGAATTTAAGCGCAATATTAGACTGGTGTCGAGATCTCATCAATTTACAGTTGAGATGTAGTCTTAACTTCTACGCCAACTGTTTCTTATCCCGCACTTCTCGCTTGTAGAAACTCACTCCCTGCTTCATTCCAACCAACTTTAATCTGAAGAAATTTAGATGCAATGTCAATCGATACCTACTTTCCACCTGATTGCTATTTTCTTTCTCCTCAATACTAATGTTCTGTTCCTAATTCCTCCACAACCTGTAACCCTTTTGCGTGATAGTGGATGTACTACCTTTGCTGGGGTGATACCGATTATATATATATATATATATATATATATATATATATATATAATTCTTTATTAAAGATTCATCTAATATTCAAGCCGGCTGACGAAATAAAACACTGTTTAAAATAAATCGATAGTCTACTGAAATATGGGTCTCCACTAAAAATAACGTTTAAAGTAATCTTCCAAACTATTTAATTATTGCCCGACTGGCACTTGCTTTCCAGTCTGCTGGAAGTCCTCATCTATTGTCTCTGTTTTTAAGAACTCTCTACACCTTTTCTGACCCTTTTAACTACCGTTCTATCAGTCTTCTACCACTCTTCGGCAAAGTCTTCGAGGATTTAATTAATGCGCAAGTGTTTAAGCAACTTACATCTCATCTCTGACAAACAATATGGTTTCCTCTTTGCACGGTCTAACGCTGACATGCTTACGGCCATAACTGAACTTGTATACCAAGCTCTTGATAATAAAGGCCAAGCTCAAGCTGTGACTCTATATATCTCAAAGGCATTTGATAGGATTTGGCATGCCGGCCTTCTTCGTAAGCTTCTGGGATACGGTATTACAGGACGTCCTAAAAGTCGTCCTAAACGGGTTTGCCTCCAACTCCTTTCATACGAATGCTAGTATTCCCCAAGGTCTGGCTCTTACACTGTTTCTGATCTTCATCAACGATCTTCCTGTTGTCATCAGTTCTTAAGTAGGTATCTACGCAGACGACACTGCCATTTACTCGTGTCTCAATAGCAAATCCGGCATCGCTGAAAAAGCTAACCTGGCCGTCGGTCTCGAAAAGTACCTTCAATCTGTGGTTGACTGGATCAGGAAATGACTTATAAACATTAATGCCTCCAAAACAAAACTGCTCTCATTTACCTACCACATAGAACCCTCCCTGCCTTTCATCAGGATGGCTGATGCCAAACTATATGAGAGCGCCTCTCTGCGCCTTCTTGGTCTCACGCTATCAACTGACCTGAAGTGGAACAACTACATTGAATCTATAGCTTCATCTACCGCAAGGATAGTTGGTTCTCTGTGTCGCGCCAGAAAGTTTATCTCGCCCGAGTCCATCCTTCAAATCTACAAATCAACCATTCGTCCTTGCATGGAATCCTGGTGCCCCCGCTGTTCGTCTCGAGGTCCCCTGCAAAATCCAGAGACGAATATGCAACGTGATTGGTCCTGATCTGGCACCTCGTCTACAGTCACTTTCTCACAGACGTGTTGTGGCTTCCCTCTGTCTTTTTTCTATAAATATTTTCATGGAAATTGCTCTGACGAGCTACTTGCACTGATACCTCAACTGCATGAATTCAAGCATGCTACTAGGTTGGCATTTCGGTCCCACGCTTTCACTGTTGAAGCAGCTAAATGTAAGCGCCTCTTCTACTCCAACAGCTTCTTCTCTCACAGTTCCCGACAGTGGAATTCCCTTCTTCTTACTTGCTTCCCTGGTAACTGTAATCTTCAAATAGTCAAATATCATGTCAATCGACATCTTCTGATGCCTTGATCTTGATTTTCCGTCCTTCTCTATATCCTTTTCTCGAACACCGCTCTTTCCTCTTGCTCTCGCTCTCTGTAAACCCTTGCGTGCTTGTGGCACTTCCGCCTTGCTTGGGGTGATATGCTTAAAAAATCTTTTAATAATAAATGGGAATTTCAGTGTGTCACTCTTGCGAAATCCAGCGAAAGCCAACCATGAAATAAAATAATTGTTTGTACGGAAATGAAGGACCTGCGTACATCAAAATGTCTTTAAATTAAGTGGAGGCAGAAGAATAATCGCTGAACTTTTAAAAGCTAATATTAATGCAATACTTAAATGCAGCGATCAATTTTGAGTTCTTTTGTAGTTTATTGTTGCCTATCACGTCTATCCCTCCCTATCTATTGTAATGAAGTCCCAATCAAGAGCCCCTAGGATTCCAGGATTTATATATATATATATATATATATATATATATATATATATATATATATATATATATATAAGAGAGAGAGAGAGACGTCAACAGATTGGGATAGACAGAGTGATATTAATTTCTCTCTACTTTTCTCTTTCTTTCACTTCTCTCTTTCAGAACAGGGTTGAACTTTGTACTTCCAGTTACCTGACATCTGTTCTTATTAAATCTTTCCCCTTTACGTCTCACCTTTGTCGTCCTTACTCTCATCTGTCAAATATTTTACTCCTTGCTCTCCTTGGTTCTCATTCCTTGCCCATAACTAGTAAGAGTTAAATTCTACGAACGTTTGTCTTGTATTCTGTGTCTCAAAATTGCCGCCGCTTCTTTCTCGCCCCTATTCTCTTTACAAATTTCTGGAGAGATGCAAAGTATTTGGCTTAAATGTTTGTAAGTCAAATAATCATGATTATTTTCTGAACTTTTCCTTGCTGTTTGTATACATTTTTGTCGAGCTCCATCCATCTTCCTTATATTGCTGTGTTCCCACTGTCACCTGGTAAAATGTTTTGACAGGAAAACCGTTTCCTTCCTTCTGAACTTGGCTTCAGTAAAACAGTTTACAATTTTATCATTTTGTACTGGCAGACTCTTATATATTATTTCTTGTTTTAAATTCTTAATAAAATATTCTAATCATTATAAATGCAGTGATATGATGAATGGATTTTGGTTCCGTTTCGTAGTTAAATGGTTATGGCGAAAGAGAGAAAGAGAAAGAAAGAAAAAAAGAAATGACAAAGAACATAAGGTATAAAAAGAAAGCCTAGGTTATGTTAATATGTAAGAAAGAAAGAAAAGAGAGAAACAGAAAAGAAAGGCTATACTGTGTTAATATGTAAGAAAGAAAGAAAGAAAGAAAGAAAGAAAGAAAGAAAGAAAGAAAGAAAGGCTACATTATGTTAATATATAAGAAAGAAGTAGAAAAAAGAAAGGGAGAAAGAAAGACTACATTATGTTAATATATAAGAAAGTGGAAAAAAGAAAGAAAGAAAGAAAGGCTACATTATGTTTATATATAAGAAAGAAGAAGAAAAAAGAAAGAGAGAAAGAAAGAAAAAATAATAAAGAAAGAAGAGAAGGCAAATAAGAAAAAAGAAGTAGATAAATAAAAGAAAGAAGGAAAGAAAAAGAAATCCATAAAGAAAGTAATAAAATGGTAATAAGAAAAAAAAAAAAAAAAAAGAAAAAAAAATTTTTTAAGAAAAAAGAAAAAAAAAAAATTAAGGAGGAAAGAAAGAAGTAAAAAAAAAAAAAGAAAAAGCAGCAATTTTTAGCAATATTTAACCAATATTTCTTGAAAGAAAATATTAAAAAAAAAATATCTCAATGATACAGAAAGATGATTTTGTGATTTTTTTTTTCAATTTAGCTTCAAAAACTGTCACCGCGACCATTCTCTCTATCGCTGGTATATTCACTTAACAACATACAGACATCGAATCAAATATTAATTGACGTCATCTAAAAATACAGGAGATCTATCTCTCTTTCGAAACGAACCGTCGTGATTTGGTTTATAGTCGTATTTGACCAATTATAAACATCAGTCGCAATGGCATCCTTTCTCTTTTTCCTCACACACCTCTTCACACACTAAATATTAGCTTGATATAAATATCATTATATGACAGACTCTTTACTCGTCAATAACCTAACGTTTGTTTGTCTTCATCATCTTCGCTGTCTCCGCCCACTAATATATGATAATTCCCTCCAAAGAGTTTGGATTTCTATAGCCGTATTTAATGTCGCCTGTGTCTTTCCACATTATTTATTCAACCTACAGTGAGAGGATTTCTCATAGAATTAGAAATCTCATCAGAATTGTTGAGAGGAATTTACACCTTTTTATTGGTGTTCAATTGTTTCAGATTATGTCTTTTTGTCTTTTTTCATTCTCAAAAATTCTGAGGTGAGCCATTCTCATGATTCTTTCAATTATTGAAATAAATATTCTTCTTCTTTTTTTCTTCATTTTTCTTTTTCTTTTTTTCTTCTTTTTTCTTTTTCTTTCTTCTTTTTTCTTTTTCTTTTTTCTTTTATTTCTTTTTTTCTTATTTTTCTCCTATTTTTCTTTTTCTTCTTTTTCTTTTCTTCTTTTTCTTCTTGTCTTTTTCTTTTTCTTCTATTTCTTTTTCTTCTTGTTCTTTTTCCTTCTTTTTCTTCTTTTTCTTTTTTCTTCTTTTTCTTTTTTTCTTCTTTTTTCTTTTTCTTTCTTCTTCTTTTTTATTTTTCTTTTTTCTTTTTTCTTTTATTTCTTTTTTCTTATTTTTCTTTTTCTTTTTCTTCTTTTTCTTTTTCTTTTCTTTTTCTTTTTTCTTTTTTTTTTTTTTTTTTTTTTTTTTTCTTTTTTTTTTCTTTTTTTTTTTTTTTTTTTTTTTTTTTTTTTTTTTTTTTTTTTTTTTTTTTTTTTTTTTCTTAATTTACCAGAAAAGCGATTTTAATAGAAAGATTCTATAAATTCACTGAACAGCAAAAATAACTGGCTTTAAAAATTCAATAAATACCAAATGTTTCCTTTTTCTTTCATTTTATTTTTACAATTTTGAATTTTAATACTTTTTGTTTCTTTATTATACGCCATATCCTTTCATGACGTTGGCGATTACGGATCTATATCCTTTGCAGATCGAGGCAATGTTTGCTTTTATACTCTCCCTTCCAGATCCTGTTCTGCCATCCATTTGCACAAGATCCTTAGGTAGGGTACTCAGTGTTTCTCCCTGCACCTCTTGCCTGCAATATGTCCTATGAGTTTTATATTCTCCAAGCCATCCTTCCCCATTATGCGTCCCAGAGATATTAATTTGAGAACCCCTTTTTTACCTAAAAGTTTGTTTTAATAGAAAGATTTTAAAAATCTCACTCAAAAGTAACTGTAACTGGGTGCATTGTCAATAAATGCCAAATGTTTCCTTTTTCTTTTACAATTTTGAAATTTAATTCTTTTTAAATCTTTATTATTCCATCGAATATTAAAATTTGAATTATATTTATATTATATTTTTGCTCTGTCCTGGACATTTTTCAGCTCTTCTTATCCTCTTGGAAATATATATATATATATATATATATATATATATATATATATATATATATATATTCCTTTATGATACTTGTATTTTGATTGGTCATTCTAGCTTTTGGAACAACGTTTTTTTTTGTGAAAGATCGTTAACGAATTTGAAAGTTTTAAAACCATTTGTTTTGCATTCAACATCATCACTTGATAAGACACCGGAGTGTTGAAACAAAATGGCTATATCTGTAGTGATTTTATAACATATTTATGTTATAAATTTTTTCTAAATAAATAATTATATATATATATTGATATATATATATATATATATATATATATATATATATAACCTTGTAGAGGTTGGTAATTTAGTTAAATTTTTGCTTGGTACATTTTTTGTAAAAAATAGACGACATGCGTTGAACGGATGTCAAAATTCGTTGAAAAAACGTACCTCTACCCTACCTAGACTTAATCTCTTTTCGAATGTAACTAATGATTGATACAAGAATAGTTAATAAAAAAACAAAAACACGCTACCTCCCCTGTCTAAATGATTGGCTTTCTCTGTATCCTTGGAAACAAAATATTATGAATGTATATGTTACTAAAACTCAGTAAAATAAGTTATTCCAAAATTCGCTTGAAGATGAAACAGAACCAATTTTTTGACTTAATTATATAATTGAATTTGAAGTTTTATTTTCTGTTTTTGAAACATGGTAATTCCTGTGTAGCGATGAAACCATATTTTTAAATAAGTTAATTTATAATATTTATGCTCTGTAAATTTACACTGGCAACTGTTTTGTAAAAATAAAATATCAATACGAACACCGGATTATATATCTTAGTGCTCTTTCTTTTTTTATTTATATATATATATATATATATATATATATATATATATATATATATATATATACATTATTTACATTATTCGGACTATTGTATATATATATGTATTATAAGGAATGATCTCGAATACTATTTGTCCTTCAACAGTCATGTATCGAAAAACGCGTGTATCAAGCATGGCACATAACTGACTGTCGTACTTTTTAAATTTTGAGTTATTCAGTAAGGCGAGGTAAACTATTTATATTTCTCGGAGTATTATCCTCATCTTTGTTGCCATATCTATAACAACGATTCGGTCGTTGTACGCTCCGGCTTTCTTCAGGTGGAATGTCGAACTGAACACTTTATTTCTCTCGCTGGGGTAGACTGTTCTAGTTCCATTAAAATAATGTTTAATGGGTGTCAGTTATCAGTTATCTCCTAATAATTTCCCTCTGAAACGGCCGAAACGTTGTAATAAATATGGCGACAAAGATGAGGACAATGGTCCGAATAAAGCAAATAACGTACATAATACCTCATCTCAGAAATATACATATATATATATATTATTTAAACGTTATTTTTAATTTGAGGAGACGATCCGTTTATTTATTAAACAGTATATTTAAGTATTTAAGAAAGGACTATACTCATAGATATGTTCACTCCCATCTCCCTATATCAGATATCTGATGAAAGAAGTAACAAAAAAAGTTGTGGCACTAATTACCATCCTCTACAAGTTTATATATATATATATATATATATATATATATATAATTTTGACTATTATATATTCGTATACCTTGAGTTTCCGTCTTTAAAAATTGTCTGACAATCGCAAAGAATTTAATTAAGTTTATTTATCAGCGATAACTAAATATTTAATAACTCTATGGTCGATATTGAAATATTTCCAATAAGTACCGTGCATAAATAATATATATAGAAATTACATACACACACACACATAAATATATATATATATATATATATATATATATTATACATTATACATACATACACTGCGTGCCAAATTATTATCGAGATAACTTTTTTTCTAATATTTCAAAAACCCTCCAATCAATTCACATAAAATTTTCACACAACGTTGGCAATCACTGAATTTTTCGTACTGATCTGCGCAATGTAAACAGACTGGTGCCATATTTGTTATCAGCACGGTGATTTGAGAGTGCCAAATTATTAGAAAGGTTTAGAATTGAGCAAACAAAACGTTTATTAATGTTGTAAGTGAATGTTTATGATCAAAAGAACCTAATAAATAAGATAATCAAACAAATAATAACAGATACAAACAAAAGCACAGTTATAAACAAATTAATAGGGAATGTGCTTTCCCAGTTTTGAAATTACTTGAAGAAGTCTACGATCCATAGAATTTGTTAATTGTAGGATGTCATCTGCTGCAATGCCGCGAGATATGTCAAGAATTGCTTCCCACAACTCAGCGTTGCTCCTGAATTGTCGTCCGTGGGCGTACAGTCTTCGCTTCATGATGCTCCAAAGGTTTTCGATTGGGTTCAAATCCGGAGAATTTGCTGGCCACTTCATTTTTCGAGGTCCATCGAAGCCTAACTGTTTCAAATATTCAGTAGTCTTGTGAGCAGCATGTGAGGGAGCATTATCTTGCATAAAAACAATGGCCCTTCTGAAGGGGCAACTCTTTGCCTTTTCATCCACAGTTCAAGATGCTCCTTCATAAGTGCTATGTATGCATCAGCAGTCATTTTGACGCCATCTGGTACTCTCCATGGGCCCACCAATGTTTTTCCAATAATACCCCATATCCTTATGCCTCCACCGCCTTGTTGGCGTCTCAAACGCTAATGGCGATTCTGTCCGTTCATTGCCCAGCCTTTGCACCATCTATCTGGCCCATCTAGTGCTGCTCGAGTTTCGTCTGTGTACAAAACTTTAGAGAAAGTCAATATTCATATTGTCCTCGGCCCATTTCAATCGATTTTGAATGTGATTTCTCGTCAACGGAGGTTTCGATACAGGTTTGACTGTTGTTGCTATTTCCCTCAGATACCGACACCGAGTACTTTAGACACAGTCGGATCCCCAATGCGACTCCAAAGCTCTTGGCTGGTAAGTCCCGGGGTATTTGTGGCCCCTCGTTTAAGTCGTGACATGAGACGACGTGAAATAACCCTCGGCTTGCCTTTATCTGCCCTTTTGCGTACTTGTGTGGGGTCGGTGGTGAACTTTTTCACTGTTTGATGACACCTCCCTATCATTTTAGACATTTCTAGGGTAGATTTACCTCTTGAGAGTTCTGAGGTGATAGTTTTCTTTTCAGCATCACTTAAACTGCTTTTACGACCCATCTTTTCACTAAATTCTTACACTTTTCTAATAATTTGGCACTCTCAAATCACCGTGCTGATAACAAATACGGCACCAGTTTGTTTACATTGCGCAGATCAGTACGAAAAGTTCTGTGTTGGCAACATTGTGTGAAAATTTTGTGTGAATTGATTGGAGGGTTTTTGAAATATTAGAAAAAAGTAGGTATGTGCATGAGATCGATAAAAAAATAGCATACCATGAATAAAAAAGGCCTTAAATTTGATTAAAATAATTTTTTATCGTATAAATGTTAATGTGATTATCAAGAGGAATGATCAAACTATTTTTGAATATTTTTTAAAATTTTTTAATAATTTCTAGCACGTCCAAAATTTTCGTTAAAAAATCTTCAATTTTTTTTGAATCGGAAAAATCGACAGAAGATCGATAATCTCCCGTTGTTTTTGACGTTTGTTTACAAAAGTGAATGTTGCCATTTAAAATTTATTTAAAAAATCAATTATGATTTTTTTTTTTTTTTTAACTAATTTTTAAAAAATTAGAAAGTTTATTTAGTATGTTTTGAAACAAAGATTGCTTATTTTCTGTGATGAAAACATGTTTTTTTTCAAATGGGAGAAAGCCAATCTGAACTGCGGTGTTGAGTGACAAATGACAAGTGCGTGTTTTTCATCACGCACTGACATATTACATGCGGAAATTTATAGTACGGAAGGTCGTGAGTGACAATTTATCTTTACGTTAACAACTTATTTACCTCGTTATTTTTAAGTAGTCATACCATGAAAAAAAAAACCTTAAACTTGACGAAATCAGAATTTTATTACCAAAATGTTTATGTTACTATTAAGGGAGAGAACAAAAGTAATTTTTCATTATTTTTAAATAATTTTCTGTCTTTATTAGAACGTTTTAACTTTTGATTGAAAAATCTCGTTTCTCGTCATCACCGGAACTTTAGTAAATAACATGGCAAATTTTTTGTTCATTTTTTTCTTATGACACATTAATTTTGAAAATCTTGCAAAAATAGAAATAATTGTCAGATTTTAAAGAAACTTTCAGGAATGATGGAAATTATTATAAATTTTTTAAAGTAATTTTATATAAACATAAAGGCCGTTAACAGTGCCGTACAAATCAAGTCACGTGATGTTTTTATTGGATCATGTTTCTTCCGGGCCTCCGTACATTTGATTTAAGATTTTTTTTTTTCTACACATAGGTTAAAGGACAGTAAGATTATTCTCATTGCTTTTTCGTTGATTGTAAAAACCTTGTACTATTTATAATCTGTACAGATATAGGTACCTAAAAATAGCATTATATACAGGATTCGTCAGTACCGCTAATTTTAGAATATTTAACAACTTTTAGTAACTTTTAGTAACTTTATGTAAAAATAATAAAATAATTTATTAAATAACAATTAATTCATTTAAAAATTCATTTTTCATCAAAAAAGTTTTTTGCCTTCAGACAATATTATGCATATTGATAAAAACAAATAAAAGCAACTAAAAGCATTTAAAATTAAATGGTATTTTTGTTTTATTGGGTTTTGTATGTTACAATTCAGAGCTGATTTTCGCGTTTACGTGTTCGGATTTTTTAAAAAAGAAAACCTGATTTACTTTCCTCAAAGCCTTGTGTTTTTATTAATATAATGACTTCCCTGCTTCGTCCATAAACTTTTACAGTTTTCTTTAATTCATTTATGGGGGTGGTAATATATGTATAAAAAATATATTTTTATAATGACTTTAAAAAAAAATAACATATTTATAATAATTTCCATCATTTCTGAATAGTTTCTGAAAGTTTCATTAAAATCTGACAATTATTTCTATTTTTTCAAGATTTTCAAAATTAATGTGTGTCATAAGAAAAAAAATGCACAAAAAAGTCGCCATGTTATTTACTAGAGTTCCGGTGATGACGAGAAACAAGGTTTTTCAATCGAAAGTTAGAATGTTGTAATAAAGACAGAAAATTTTGAAAAAATAATTAAAAATTACTTTGTTCTTTACTCTTACTCGTAACATAGACATTTTGGCGATAAAATTTTGTTTTCGTCAAGTTTGACGTCTTTTCATCAGACTATATATACCTTTTTCGATAATAATTTGGCATGCATGTATATATATATATATATATATATATATATATATATATATATATATATACTTTTAAACGTTATTTTTAGTGGATATCCATATTTGAGTAGATGGTCAGTTTATTTATTAAACAGTATATTTATTTTCGAGTTCCTTACAAATGCAAATCTTCCCCAGACTTTCGAAATATACATATCTACTCAGTTTCGTATCCTAACGTAAACAAAGTAATTTCTAAAGAAGTAATGGATTTTTTAGTTATTAATTCGACAGATTTTATTACTTAAACGTCTTTATTTAGTGGATACTCTTATTTGCGCATACGCTTTGTTTATTTATTAAACAGTATATTTATTTATTTTACTCTACCGTCCTGCATATTCGAGAATTCTTATTAAAGAAAAATAAGCGTCCCCCCAGCACATAAAATCCTTTATCGCTCTTTTTAATATCAATAGAGGTTTCCTTCCTAGAGCATTTACGTGAAACGTCAAACTTTATAGGATTATTCTATCTTCGAGTTACGTGTGATATCAATTATTGCTGCTGTTGAAAAGTCTTCAAGTGGTGTAGTTTCTTTTATTTGCTACAGGGCTTTGTTTGTGATTCTGTAGCGCCAGTCTACAAGGTTCAAAGAAGTATGGTGTTCACCAAGACCCACAGACTTCACTTGCTCAAAGAATTCACTCAATACAAGGCTCGGAAGCCACTCAAGAAAGGGATTAGGCTGAAAATGGTTGTGATTAATGAGGTGTGTTAAATAAATGGAGGTGGTGGGGAATGAAGATTATGAGGATAAGGAGGATAGATAACAATTAACCTTTGACATGTTAAGATTGTAGCGTTTAGGGAAGCATCCACATGGGAGTTTGTTCCACGATGTAGCAGTTCTTGAGGAAAAGAGATCTGAGTGGAACTTTCTCCTTAAATTTGAAAAAATGGGGAAATGCAGATGATTCGACTCCGTGGAAGTAGCATGACGTGTTGATGTACTAAATGTCTGAATTGGCGGAACTAAAGAATGGGGTTCATCTGAAGATTTGCCATGGAAATAGCGATAGGCTAACAATAGGCTTGCGACGCTGTGTCTGTAGAAGAGAGGCAGCTGAATGGTTAAATATCGTAAATGATTCTGAATGATGTCAAAACTGGAAAGCGAGGATTCAGTAGCCAGATATGACAATTGTTTTCTGGTCAAAGTAATAGTAATTTCAAAATATCCAGTGGCTATTCCTGCCTTACTTTTAATAGGTCAGACTTCGGAGACGTCCCCATGCTTTGAAAAGAAAAATCCGAGTTGATTTTCGGATATGAATAGGGTGACTCTATGTAGAGTCACCTTCGCTTTCCTTGTTCCCATGTATTCAGTCTGTAACCTGACTGTAGTAGTAGTCAGAATACAATTTGCTAATGATGCAATTTGATAGTACTTAATTATTTTTTTAATCGCATTTAACAGTTTATAGTTATATCATAACACACAAACTTACAAATAAACAAAAACGTGATCTAGAAACTTCAATAAAATTCTAGAGGGTCCCAGGGAGACCTAGAAGGTTCCATAAAGTCATAGTACTACTATACTACGGGTTCGAATTCCAGTCGAATCCATTACATTCACTTACATGCTAATACCCTTGGGAAATGTATGATTCCCCCCCACCAGCTATGGGTAAATAGCAGGACCGGGTTCCATAGCTTTAGGTGGCAATTGGTCTACCACAGAAAGAAGTGGCAACCTACTGCGGGAAAAATATGCCTCGTCAGTTATGTATCGAAAGATACATGATCGCTTGAGCGTGGATTACGCATGACACATAACTGACTACTGTACTTATATATGATTTTAGAAATTTCGTGTTGGGAGGTGACAATTAAACAAACTGAATTAAATCCCTCTTTATTATTTTTTGCAAAAGTTCATCGAATTATGATGCAGGAAATCAGTTTATTTTATAAAAATGAAAAAATAATAACACTAATATAAACACGTACAATTTTCACACACTTTTACGAAATCAAGGGAAAATAACTGACAGTTTCTCAAAACAAGCCCTTTACCTGGTCTTCAGTCTTATAAACCCCAGCGGCCGGTCATAGTCCCAGGGTGGGGGCGGAGATCCGTACTCAGCGGGTGAGGAGTCAGAGTTCAAAGGGTTAGTAAAACAAGCTTGAACTTTACAAACAAATGCTTAAAATATACATACACAATTCTAAATACAGTCCCGTAATGACTAAAATGAAGAAACACTTATGCTCGTTGATATTTCATCTAACATTGCCAGAATATTTTAGCAGATCTCTAAAAGAAGTCCGGGGGACATAGTAGCTGAAAAATTATAACATGAAAATTGGAGCTCGTAAATCAATGTATAATGGTAACAGTATATAATCATCCCTTGTGTTTTTTTCTCTTTCCTAAAATGATGCATTAAATTATATGCTAACCATAAATTCTATGCTAACCACCAAGTCTATGTCAACCATAAATTCTATGCTAGCCATGAATTATATGCAACCATCAATTCTCTGCTAATTATAAATTCTATGATCACCATGAATTTTATGCAACCATCAATTCTATACAAACCATAAATTCTATGCAACCATCCATTTTATGCTAACCATAAATTCTATGCCAATTATAGATTCTCTGCTAACCAAGAATTCTATGCTAATCCTAAATTCTATGCCAACTATAAATTCGTTGCAAACCATAAATTTTATGCAACCATCCATTTTATGCTAACCATAAATTCTACGCAACCATCAATTTTATGCTAACCATAAATTCTATGCTAATCATGAATTCTATGCTAACCATAAATTCTATGCTAACCATGGATTCTATGCTAATCATAAATTCTATGCTAACCATGAATTCTACGCAACCATCAATTTTATGCTAACCATAAATTCTATGCTAACCATGAATTCTACGCAACCATCAATTTTGTGCTAACCATAAATTCTATGCTAACCATGAATTCTACGCAACCATCAATTTTATGCTAACCATAAATTCTATGCTAACCATGAATTCTACGCAACCATCAATTTTATGCTAACCATAAATTCTATGCTAACTATGAATTCTATGCAACTATTAATTCTATGCTAACAGTTACTTTTCTTGCACTTCTCGCTTGTGAAAATCTCTTTTGGCTTTTTGCTTTTTAATCAACTTTCATTATCAAAAATTTAAATTCAACGACAATCCTCATCTTCTGTTTCCTTAATTAATGTTCTTTTACACTTTCCTTAAAAAGTTTTTCTCAGATCCTTGTGTCTTAGTGGCTTTATCACCTTGCTCGGGGCGAAATGATTTTTGAAAACTGGCAAACTGGGCAGTAACAATAAATATAACAAAACAGAGACAAAGATATAATGTTACCATCTGAAGGTGCATTGGCGTTGCGAAAAGTGACCTTCCAAAAACTAAGCAAAATATTAAGAAACAAGAAAAATTCCTTAGAAACAAAGAAAACAGAGCTGAATTGTGGTATAATATTGATTCCCTTCCATGTCAGTGAATGCTGACAGGTGAAGAGAAAACTTGAGGAAACAGAGATGTGCTTCTACAGGGGATTGCTCAAAATAACATAGACTAAACATGTGAACAATGGGGAAGTTTTAAGGAAAAATTACACTTAAAATCAAAAAGAGATGGTTCAAATTCTTATGACACATAATGAGGATAAAGGGCTTGGAGAATTTGGTACTCACAGGACAGCAGCACGCGAATATACCTACCGACCTAGTGTAAATCAATGACAGAACAGAGACTGGAAGGGATGATGAAAAGAAAAAAAAACATTACTAAGAGCTACAAATGATAGGAAGTTGTAGAGTACCATGATTGCTTGCGTTCTGAAAGTACATGGCATAAAATTGAAGTGTCATAACAGACGGTGGAATATGTGACACAAAACACTGTAGGTGTTTTGGAAGAGCGAAAGATGCCTTACAGAAACTAAGCAAAGTATTAAGAATCAGGAGAATATCTTTAGAAACAATGACACAAGTGCTGAACCACTATTATACGGCACTGAATGCAAAATTTGCTCGTAGATGAAGAGAAAACATGAGGTAACAGAAATGTGGTTGTACCGAAAACTTTTTGATTATCCTATGCGACATATGATCAAATAAGAAAGAAACAGGGCAAAAAGGACATTTAAAAAAAAAATTATTTCACCCTAAGCAAGGCAATAAAGCCACTAAAATGCGGGGGATTAGTGAGTGTGAAAGAATATGAGAAAAATAAAGGAGAAAGAACAATAAAAGATGAGGAATTAGATTATAATGAAAGCAAGAAAACCGGAGGAGAGTTCCACAGGCGAGAAGTGTGAGAGAAGAAACTGTTGGCATAGAACTTACGGTTACATCTGGTCATTTTAACTGTAAAATTACGAGACCTTGACGCCAATCTAATTCTGCACTTAAATTCACAAAGTTCTGGTATCATAGAGTAAAGTTCATCTAAAAATTTCCATGTGTTATATAGGAATAAAGAGTCGCTGCCGACACTTGAGTTTGAACATAGATCGCCAGTGATCAAACACAGGCGATCCCATTATTGAATCAAGTAGACCACGTGACCATAGAAGAAAAAGCCTAAGTAGGAGGTTATTTCATACAAAATATGATTTATGTTAAACCACTGATACTTATTGTTATATAGGAATAAAGTGTCTCTGCCGACACTTGAGTTTGAACATAGATCGCCAGTGATCAAACACAGGCGATCCCATTATTGAATCAAGTAGACCACGTGACCATAGGAGAAAAAGCCTAAGTAGGAGGTTATTTCATACAAAATATGATTTATGTTAAACCACCGATTCTTACTGTTATATAGGAATAAAGTGTCACTGCCGACACTTGAGTTTGAACATAGATCACCGGTAATCAAACACAGGCGATCCCATTATTGAATCAAGTAGACCACGTGACCATAGGAGAAAAAGCCTAAGTAGGAGGTTATTTCATACAAAATATGATTTATGTTAAACCACTGATTCTTACTGTTATATAGGAATAAAGTGTCGCTGCCGACACTTGAGTTTGAACACAGATCGCAAGTTGGCAAACACAGTCGATCCCATTATTGAATCAAGTAGACCACGTGACCATAGAGGAAAAGCCTAAGTAGGAGGTTATTTCATACAAAATATGATTTATGTTAAACCACTGATTCTGACTGTTATATAGGAATAAAGTGTCGCTGCCGACACTTGAGTTTGAACATAGATCGCCAGAGAACCCATTATTGAATTAAGAAGACTATGTGACCATAGAGGAAACGCATAAGTAGGAGGTAGCCTGACATCTAACTGAGCACTATATTCTAGTCTATCCTCTATACTATACGGATCGCTATTTCTACTCTATCCTCTATTACTATACAGACCGCTATTCTCTACTCTATTCATTCATTTTTCTAATCAGATCACTGTAGGAGTTACTATTCGAGCGAGTATTATGGAGCAAGTACTATTAGTGCCAGTGTTATTCAAAGGCGTCTGACACCAGTATTGTTCAACGGCATTACTATAGTTGTATTTGTGATTACAAAGTCTCTACTACAACGAGTATTCGTTGGCATCACAAAAATGTCAACGATCGTTAAAAAACATGAAAGTATTTATAGAAAAGGCCACAGAGAAGTAGGAAAGGGACTGAAGCCGAGATGCCAGGTCAGGACCAATAAAATTGTAAATTCTTGTTTGAATCATATCAAATATCTCTAACTATATAACTGAAGTACCAGACTATATGTGACAGTAATATTCTAAGCATAAGAAAATGGTAGATGTAAATATGTAAGATAGAAAAATTGTCTAGCGCGACACAGTGAACCAACTTTCCCAGCAGCAGACCTAGCAATTGATTCAATATAATTTTTCCACTTCATGTCAGCGGAATACTCTTGTTACGAGAAAGTGCAATGAGCCACTCTCCTGCAGGTTAGCATTAGCCATGCTGATGAAGGCAAAAAACTTTCTCTCAGACGCTGAATAAAGAGTTTTCGGTTTCGTTTTGGCGGTATAAAAATTAACAAGCCATTCCTTGCCCCAGTTAATATCAGCATGTTAATCATTTTTAAGATCAACTGCCAATATGACATTATCGAACTGATCAGACTTAATATGAAATAGTAAATAGTTGTGTCATCAGCATAGATACCAAATTGAGAACTGTTGCAATCTGAGTGCTCGTTGATGAAAATTAAGAACATCGTTGCTCTAAGAACAGTTGGAATTTCTGAGCATGTAATGAGGACAGAGGGTTTCGAGAATTTGACGTGCGCGGGAGGCAAGAGTGACTCACAGAAACAGCAACTAATATACCTAATGAACGACAGACAAGTCACAGTTGTTTGGTTGATTTTCTTTAGAGGCATATCAACATCTCTAGAGGTTATTTAATGCCGGAATCTAAATATTCCGAACGCAGTTGTATGCCTTCAACTAAAGAAAAATGTATTATTGGCCATTTTGCTTTAAATATATATTGTTGGTCATTGTACTGTAAATATATATCGTTAGTTATTTTAATATATAAATATATATTGTTAGTATTTTAATATAAAATATATTTTTATACTTTCATAGTCTTTTTGCGTGGGGGTGTGGGCCCTTCACTATTTGCCTATAGCTGGGACACTAACGGGTGTTACCCCCACCCCCGGGTCAGGGTGGACCTGGGAACACCAGAAATTAAGAGGTGGTTCCACGCTCCTCAAAACATCCGCTCTTTCGACCAGAGACCTTATTGTCACACCCAGGACTAAAAAGGGACAAAAGTTGCTTAAAGCAGTTGTGGTCAAACAGCGGCTCGCGAGCCATATGCGGCGCATTGAAATATGTTGAATGAACACTTAACAGTTAATATAAAATGTAAATAAAGAAAATTTTCAAGCTTTATAATTATTTGCTGTGCATGAATGGAAACCCCATTGGATTAAAACGTACGTTTAATGTTAATGTGTATGTAGCAAAAACGTATGTGTAAATTTTGTTCATGTCTTGCGGCTCTCAAACATCTGAATTTCATCGTATGTGGCTTTGACATTAAGCGAGTTTGGCCAACTCTACTATAAAGGATAGGATGTTTTTCTATTGATTTTGTTATTGATACTTTTTAATAATGTACAACTTATACAAGGCTCAGGAACCACTCGAGGTAGAGGGTTGCTGAAGGCGGTTACTGTGTGAGCAGAAATATTATAAGACGCAGTTTATGAGGATACGTGTGAAAGCTAAAGGTAACGGTTAACCCTAGATTTGAAGAGATTAAGATTGTAGTAGCCGGGAAAGTATCCCCGTGGGATTCTGTTCCACAAAGCAACAGTTCTTTGGAAGAAGCTATCCGAGTGGAACTTACTCCTAACAAATGTAATACGAAGTAAATGAGAGTGATTCGCCTCAATGTACGGGGTCTGGCGAGTCTTAACTAAGAGTTGGGGTTGAAAGCCATGATTCTGAAGGTAAACGGTATAAATATAAGACTTTTTTTTTTGTAAATATTTTTTTAATCGTTTTCACCCTAAGGAAGGCAATAAAGTCACTAAGACATGAGTACTTACTGGGTGGGGAAGATTTAGGAACAGAAACATTAATAATGAGCTGGAAAAGGAAAAGGAGGACAGTAGATAGCGACTGACATTGCATTTAATTTTTTTCAGATTAAAGTTGGCTGGAATGGAAACGCAAAGGAGTTCAACAAGCGAAAATTGCGAGAAAACAAACTGTTAGCATAGAATTTATAGTTACATCTAGCTAGCTCAATTGTAAATTGATGAGAGCTCAACGCTAATCTATACTTTGCGTTTAAAGTTGTTTAGTATAAATAAAAAGAATTACGATATTTATTCGTAATATATTACAAAATGTGGCACAAGGCTAAAAATGGGGAATGGGGGAAAGAGACGGTCATCTTCTGTCTTAATATAAAACACTGACCCAAACATGCAACAATATTCCTAACATCAAAACAACACATTCTTACTTACCTTTCTTACTACATTCGCCATAATACCTCATTGTCTCTATGGAAATCCTTACTAGTCTCCATATGTACAATTCATTGTCTGTCGGGGGGAGGGGAATAAAATAACAATTTAAAATCTAAACCCCAATACAAGAAACTAAACAAAATAGTGTTAGTAATAAAAAAAAACCGTAGTCCTTAACTGTGGCAATAACATCAGTTCAATGCGCGACTTTAATAAATATATTCATCACAAACACCCACTCAAACATACAATCATTCAAACACAACAACAAATAAGAAAATCACACCCGAAAAAAAAGGCACCCCGGATCCAATAGAGAACTGACATCACGGAGCTTCTAACGAGGGAGGGGATGAGGAATGAAACTAAAGAAAAATAGGAACAGAAATAAAAGGGTCCAATGAGCATACATCCATAGGAAAGTGCTGATCCGAACATTTACCATGAAAGTATTTTTAGAAAAGGCACAGGGAAGCTACATTACGGTGATGGGAAAGTGACTGAAGCAAGGCCGTCATATCCGAATCGATAATATTACTGATTCTTCTTTGGATTTTATGAAGAAAATCAAGGTAAATAGCAGAAGCACCAGATCATATTTGACTAATATAATCTAAGAATGGACAGATGGTAGACTTATACAGAGAACGACGGATAAATTGTCATATAAATTACACAAAAATGACATCTCATTTTAAAAGCTATATTTAACAACATTATACAAAATATCTTCAAATACTAAAGAGTACATTTAGTCAATAAAATCGTCATTGGCTTCAACTACGGCTTCCAGACGACTTCAGAATCTCCTGCAATTTTTCTGGATGGTCTCCTTGTTTAAGTTGATGAATGCTTCCATAATCCTTACCTTCAGTTCATCTTTGGTGTTACAGGGAGTTTTGTTGGTCTCTCGCTCAACTGTGGCCCACAGATAATCATCAAGGGGTTTGCAGTCTGGGGTCTTAGGTGACCAGATGTGAGGAGTCATGTCGTCGCAGAAATTCTCCGACAGCCATGACTGGGTTCTCCAGCTTGTGTGGCATGGTGCAGAGTCCTGTTGCCAGACATAGGGTCGTCCAGCAGCCGCCCTCTAGACCCAGGGCAGCACTACCTCCTCAAGGAACTTGATGTAGACCTCTGTGTTCAGTCTGAGGCCCTGTGGGAAGATGAATGAAAGCATAACGTTGCCATCACTAGTGATCACTCCAAACACCATGATGTTGACTGGATATATGATCCAACTCCTCTAAACTGTCCTCAGATTGACACCCAAACACACTGAAATATTCGTATTAGAGATTCCGGTGCGAATTCCAAGTAGTACAACCTGTCGTTTCTAAATTGCTTGCGAAGTGAATGCAGTCATGGTACTTTTTTTTCTCTTAGACAGTGACCATCTGACCCTAGCATATTGTACAGTCGATAAAATCAAGAACAAACAACGCGTATGCGCGACGCTAAAAATATAAAATGGTGACAATTTACCCATCGCATCCTGTAGATGTGTAAGTTAGATTTTTATATAAAATTATATATATATATTCATATATTCAATTTTATTTAGCAGTAAAAATCTAGCAATGAATTCAATATAGACTTTTCACTTCATGTCAGCTGAGAATGTTAGCCCAAGAAGGCGCAACGTGGAAGGAAATTGAAATTCTTCATAAGAACTGCATCATGATAGAAGTATGATAGGAACTGTAAAATTGTATTTATTTTTTTGCTTGCAATGAGAAAAAGCTGTGAAGATTTATGCTTTTGTATGGACATATGTGTGTTTATGTGTGCGATACGTACGCATGTATGTTTGCGTTTTTTAAGCTTCTTCTAATCAGAGACAAAAACGGACTTTTCAAGTGGTATTGTTCAAAGAAATTCATAAGTTTCAACAAAAAAGTTCTCTTTTTTATGGAAGGAAGTGGTAATTTATTTTAAGTCGCTAATTTGAAATGCTTTCACCTTTGAGAATTTACAGCTATGTTTTGTTTTTATCTAATATTTTCTTTATTTCTTTCTTCCTTTTTGTTTTGAGTGTGTGTTTGTGTAGGTGTTGATGCATTAACTTTTCCATTCTCTGCTTCGTCCTTATTTTCTTAACGTTTTTCATTCTTTTTTTCTTTTTTTCCTCAACCTCGCCCATTCTTTCATTTTTTTCCTTTTCTTTTCGTCGTATAAACTTTTCTTCTTAATTTCTTCATTCGTTCACTTTTTCTTGCCTTCTTTTATCGTCTTGTCTTTTATTCGTATTTACCTATGAAAACCTTGGTTTCCTTCTTTCTTTGCTTTTCGTCTTTTTGCTTACGCGGTTTTCTGTTTTGCCCACCTTTTTCTTTTTCCTTGTTCTTTTCTTTTCTTCGTTTTCTTTCCACTTCTTTACCATTATCTATTCTTTCTTTTCATGATTCTCTTTTTTGTTTCAGTTTATTCACATTCTTTCTTTCTATCTTTTTCTTTCTTCCATCCCTTCTTTTTCTTTTTTGTTTTCTTTCTTTCTTTTCTCCTTTTCTTTTCGTTTCCTGCCATGTGCTTTCTTTTTTTTTTTTTTTTTTTTTTTTAAATTTTTTCTTTTTATTTTTTACCAATTTTTAGTTTAAAAATTCTTTTTCAATGATTCTGTATTTTTACAATTCAATTCTTTCTCTCTTTCTTTTTTAATTCTTCCTTCCTTCCTTCCTTCCTTCCTTCCTTCCTTCCTTTTTTGCTTTTTTGTTTCTTTCTTTGTTATTCTCCCTTTCATCTTGTGCTTTTCCGCTTCCTGCTCTCCCCTTTCTTTTTCTTTCTTTTCTGTCTTTTTTCTTTCTACTCCTTTACCTTTGTTTATTTATTCTATTTACATCTGATGTTTAATTCCTTCAAATTCTTACTTTCGTTCATTTTTCTTATATATTTTTTGTCATGTTACAGAAAAAACCTCTTCCACGAAGTGAACTTTTTCACTTTCATTAACGACTGCCTCTCATCGAAAACTGAACCAATCGTTTGGAAGCGAAGGTGGAACTTTCGTTTAATTGCATTCTTTAAATGCAAAGCACAAAAAAAAATGATATTTCCTGATTATAGTTATTATAAATATTGGTTCCGAAAACGAGATTCAGAAAAAAATTTTTTCATTTTCTTTGATCAAATAAACAAAATTCAGGCAAATAATAGCAAGAAAAAAAAAAAAGAAAGAAAGAAAGAAATAAATATAAAGATATATAAAGAAAATATAAAGATATATCGTAAGAATGACAAGAGAAAAGGCAAAATTTTTCAAAATAAGAAAAGGAAAAAAAATTTAAAAACATTAACCAAAATTTATAATGACATTTAAAAATACACACACGCACGCACGCACATATCTATCTATGTATCTATGTATCTATCTTTTCTATCTATCTATCTATCTTTCTATCTATCTATCTATCTATATATATATATATATATATATATATATATATATATATATAAAACCAAAATTCAAAACAGTGATGTTCATAATTCAATCTTTTATTTTTTTTTAAAAAAACAATTGCTCAGTAATATCATGTAGAACTTAATAATTATGTTATTTTTAAAAAATATGATTCCATCGTGATATGAAATTTCTGTTTTTCAAAACGGAAAAATACAGAGCTTGGTTCCATTATCAAGCGAATTTAAGAATCTTAAAATCGTTTGATAATGGAACGATATTCTGTATGGTGGTTTAATTTTTAAAATTAATCTAGGTTTTGATTTTTCCGTTTTAAAACATAGGATGTTCTGTATTGCGATGGAACCATATTTAAAAAAAAATGATTATTATATATAATGCTTAGTGCGAAATAGTTGAACCAAAAAGATAATATTTTTTTAAATTGTCTCTCGTTTTCAGATAATCAACTGATTTTTATTAAATCAATTACAAGCAAAGTTTTTCATTTTGATTAATCTGGAAAAAAAATAATTTAATTAAAACATTTACATTTTTTTTTTTATCACCTCAAGCAAGGCGAGAAGCCACTAGGACGCAAAGGGTTACAGAAGATTTGGAGCAAGATCAGATAGGAGTGATAGAAGAAAGGATGAGGAGAAGGATAGTGGATAGATCATAACTGGAGATGTCGACTGACATTACATTTAAATATGCTGGAGATTATAGCTCTCAATATGGAAATATGGAATATAACAGAAATTCCACATGCGAGAGCTGCGAGATTTTCTAGCTATTGGAGTATATAGAGACGGCTACATTTAGGAGTTTTAAATAGTGAAAGGGTGAGAGCAGGATGCCAGCCTCATAGGGCGCTTGAACTCATGAAGTCTGGGAACCAGCGAATGCAGCTCCTCGGAAATATATTTCCATGAAAGTTTATTTGTAAAACAGACAGAAAGAGGCAACGGCGCGTCTTTTCTAGAAAATACTGTAGACGAGATGCCAGAACATGGCCAATTATATTGCATATCCGCCTCTGGAGCCTATCAAGAACCCCGAGGCAAACAGAAGGGGCTCAGACGATATATGGCAGAAATATATTATTTATTTATTTAGGTCGAATTGTTGATTTGTAGATCTGGAGGATCGATTCCGGGAGAAAAAAATTACTATATAGCACAGGGAGGCAATTTTTCCTTGCATGACCTGAAGATTAAATATATATTAAATTCATATATGTTGCCTTCCCATTACCCACTGATTTATTATTTTGTTCAGTATTTTTTTATACAGTGGAGGCTTGTATTTCACTGAGTCGGTCCTAAAATAAGGTTCGACGTACAAAATTTAATAGAATTTGAAATAATATATAATGACGCATGATAAATTATAGTTGTAAAATATTGATATTTAATGTCCGACATCGACTGAAATCAATTCTCATATTTTATTTAAATTACTACTATATACTATTTATTTAAGTGGGAAGTCTATTTTTATATAGAATAGTTATGTTTCTAGTATAACATTTATATAAATATATATATATATATATATACATATATATATATATATATATATATATATATATATATATATATATATATATTTATACACGTTTCATTAAATAATATAGACAAGTGTTGTCTATTTATTTTATGTAAAATTTTTTCGTATCTTCTGATAAGTTTGATAACATTATCATTAACCGAAAAAAGAAATTCACAATATTTATCCATTATTTTTTTTAATATAATCTAAGCTTTCGGCTTACTCAAGCCATTATCAAAGATGTAAATTACAAACATATCAAACAATATACGGACACGACAGTGATGATAGTCTGTCATTGTTTAGTTTACATAGTGGATCACTAAGCAACGATGAACACGCGCATATAAGACGCTAGAAGCGAAAATCGCACCGCATCTCATGACGTCACACATGACTACACGAGAGTGAATTGGAGAATGAAATAAGGAAAGCCGTTGGTATAAACCAATGGCTTCTGTTACCAATTATAGAAATTTAGACATTTAATATTTGTAGAGATTCCATAGTTGATTTTGTTTAGGTTGGGTTTTAACTGTTTGATGTATAATGCTTCAAGTATTTTTAGTTTTTGTCTATTGTTTTCATGTCGAAGTATAGTTGTGTTTTCGACAAGTATTTTACGGAATTGTGTGTGCGGGCAGGCATGTTGTTTTAAATGCCTAAAAATGTTAGAGTTTTCATTAAAATGTAGTGTCAAGCGTCGTGAAAGCGAGTTTGTGGTGTGACCAACATAAATATTATTTAATTCGTTGGAGATACACTCTCCCAAAGGGCACTTGAATTTATAAACTATGTTGGTTTTTTGCAAATCGCTAACCGGGGGAGGGAAGAATCATTGCGAAGTATTAAGTTGGATATACTAGATTTAGTGTAGTATATGATTAATTTAATTTTTTTTGCTAGGATCTGTAGTTGATATATTAGAATTTACTAAATTTTTTAGTATGTTTTCATCTTGTTTATAATTAGTATGCATTTGATTACGATATAGAAGATTAATATATTTGAGATCAGTAGAAGCAGTATTATGTACAATTTGCTTATTATTGAGATTTCTAAGAAAGCATCTTATTTGTTCATCAACTATATAGTTTGGAAAGCTATTATTAATAAGTGTCTGTTTTATATTCTTTAGTTCACTGTAAAAAATCTGTTTGGTGGATGAATTAGTTTCTGCACGATGTATTAGATTCTTTATAATTGCTATTTTGTAGTAATATGGGCATTCGCTCTTGTAGTTAAGTGTACATGAATTTATGCTTGTAGGTTTTTTGTATGGCGAAATAGTAAATTTGTTATTATTTGTGTTTATCAATATGTCAAGGAAGGGGATTTTATTATTAGTATTGAGTTCATATGTGAATTTAAGGACAGAATTATTTTGGAACCGTTTTTTAAGTTGAATTATTTCATCTGTATTTTTAACTAACATAAGAATATCATCAACGTATCTTAGGTAGATTGATGGTTTTTTAAAATCTGTAAATAACTTATTTTCGAGGTTCGACATGTAGAAATTGCTAAATGTCGGGCCCAATACTGAACCCATGGAGACACCATCACGTTGTATATATATATTGTTATTATGATCGAAGAAAGGGACTTCAGTAGTACAAGTTAATAGTAGTTTTCTTAATATATTAGGATTAATTTTAAGTGGGGTTAAACAGTTTCGGTTAATGATAATTTTTATCAAATTACATAAAATAAATAGACAACACTTGTCTATATTATTTAATGAAACGTGTATAAATGAAAATATGCTGCCTAAATACACATGGTAATATATATATATATATATATATATATATATATATATATATATATATATATGGCTGATATATTTTGACATATATATATATATATTTATATAGAGAGAGACAACCTGCAGACGGTACTGTTTCGCTGCATCACAGCTGCTATGTGCGACTAGATATCAGAAAACCTCAAGCCTGGATCGAAACCCAACCCACCTGGTGTCAGCCAGTGTTTCTACCACTGAGCTCATTCGACAGAGCTAAACAGCTAAATGTGGCGCATTGTTTTTTTACTGTGTAAACAAATGCCAATCAATTATTATAAAAACCGTCCGAATGTTCTTTTTATCCGAGCGCTTAATATCAACTATGAATATGAACACAATGTCTTGACCGCGTTCTGAAAAATGAAAACCTTATATAAATACATACATGCAACAAACTATTTCTTATTTAACAGTTAAAATATTTAATGCTTGAAAATGACTAAATGTATAGCCGTTCGGATAAAAAAAACATTCTGACAGTTTTTATATAATTTATCATCTTTTAGAAAAACATTATTGGATCACATGAGAAATTGTATAAAAAAACTAAATAAAAGTACCTTTTGTCTGTCGCTGTCGTATTCAACGAAATGTGTATATATATATATATATATATATATATATATATATATATATATATATATATGCTTAATGGACGGCTTAACTATTTTATCAATAAGCATGAATATTGACATTTTCAATTTGTAGCTGACGATGGCTACATACATGAAACTCTGAGATGCACCGAACAGTGAAGAACAAATGTGCATCTATTGTGAGTAGACATATTAGCTCAGTTATTTTTACATCGAATACTGTTTTATTATTATCACCAGGACTCATTCACAGTGCACTACTATATATATATATATATATATATATATATATATATATATATATATATGTGTGTGTGTGTGTGTGTGTGTGTGTGTGTGTGTGTGTGTGTGTGTAACAAACAGCTTTTCCCTTAGCAAGGGGTATTTGATTGATTTGAACATTTTAAAACGCTTTATTCTACATTGAACACCATCACTTGATAAGACAACAGAAGTGTTGAAATAAAATGGCTATTTTTGTAGTGATTTTATAACATATTCATGTTATAGTTTTTGAATAAATTATATTTGCACTACTTTGTATTGAACACTCTTTTTAAGAATAGTATTTTTGGTTATTGGAATTCTTTCAGCATACACCAATCTTATACTTGGATATATACATATATATATATATATATATATATATATATATATATATACACACACACACACATATATATATATATATACTTGCGTCAATGCATGGAATTTACAGGAATTTAAAGATAAATAAAGAAAATGGTAACATGAAACAGTTAAAGCGATAAAAATGTTTTAAAAAAAGAGATTGTCGATAGTATTTTTTGGTTATTGGAATTTATTCCGTATACACTAATCTTATTCTTGGATATATATATATATATATATATATATATATATATATATATATATATATATTATTTTTATGGTCAGAGTTGAATCAGACCAAGAAACCGTAGTTTAAAAAAGAGCTCAATAGAAAAACAAAAAACATGTATAGCTTTAAACTTTAAAAATAGATCAGATAGAATACGCGACTATTCTTTTGGGGATATGTTTAATTATATTCGGAGTGTGCACTAGCAATTTAGATACAACAATAAATAGGCAAAATACCAGAAATTTCAATACTAACGTGCCTCTAAATAACAGTATAGCTGCAGAAATAAGTTTATATGCCCATTAAATGGAGCTTGTAAAATGTAATTTAAGACATCACTGTTATTTCTACAATATGTTTGCTTCCCTGCAGCCATTCCTTAAATTTACAAAACAGCCTTCTTTAAATTTACGTTAAACTTGCTTTTCTTTTTTACTTCTTTTCTTTATACATTTACAGTACAATTGCTTTCTTCTTTTCTCTTGTATATTCTTTTTATTTTACTTCTTCCTCCTCCTTACCTCTCCTTTCTATTACACTCAATGTTATGAGTTTGACCGTCGTGCGTTTGTTTATATATTTATTTTTGAGAAATAATCATGTGGCGTTCTTTGTGGTTTCTTAAAAAGAAAGCGTTGGAGGGTCAGTTGATAGAATTAGCCTGATAGAACCGTGAGATCGAAACCAAGGTCGCGTATTCTGACCTCCTAATTTTGAAATTTATATATATATATATATATATATATATATATATATATATATATATATATATATATATATATATATATATATAACGTCCACACTCGTCGGCTGATGACCTCGGAAGAACAATTTCGGCTGCTACTAATTAATGCTAAATGCTCTTCTCTATGAATTGAGCACTCTGGTATTTATAAATTTAAATACATCTCGTATATAATGTGTTAGAATGTCCCTTTCTCCGCTGCGTGCGCTGATAGCCTAAGTGTGAGAGACTCCATCTGATCCCAGCTTGAAGCAATCGCAAGTCTAGCCACACTGATGAGTCGTGATACAGCAAAACAATCTGTCTCTAGATGATTATATATATATATATATATATATATATATATATATATATATGTATATGTATATATATATATATATATATATATATTATATGTATGTATATATATATATATATATATATATATATATATATATATATATATATATATATATATATATATATATATATATATATATATATATATATATATATATAAACAACGGATATTATTCTAACAATCGGATAATTTTGGTGTTGCATGATTTGGGTAATTTTGCTGTTACACCCGGCATATATAAATTATCGATTACGTCTAGCATGAAACAGCCTGTCGCCTCTGAGTGTTGACTTCAATGTTCACTTTTATATTTATATATATATATATATATATATGTGTGTGTGTGTGTGTGTGTGTGTGTGTGTGTGTGTGTGTGTGTGTGTGTGTGTGTGTGTGTGTGTCTGACACGATAATTTTGGGGGGAAAATAGCAGAAAAAAAATTGAGCTATAAATGTGTATGTGGATAAGTGTACGTCTTTATACCTGTGTGCATGTGTTTGTATATGTGTACACATGGATAAACGTTTCGTTCCGAATGTGACGACTTGAAACAAGTAACAGGTTAATTGTTCCAGTTGATCTTATGCAGTAAAAGCAAAAAATGCAATAAACGTCGTCTACAGTTTGCATTAAAACAAATATATAAGTACGTTTGACATTTAATTTTAAATTCTGACGTTTGATGTCCGAAAATTTAAACTTAACCTGTCACATTTGACTTTTTATTATTCTTTCGACGTTGTTGTTATTTTGCACAATTTCTTGGTTGCATTTCGGTAGCTCCAGACGACAATATTCAAAGAGATGATAGTCTTGATGGCTCTCGGTTGAATTTTTTGTGTTTCTCTTAAAATAATTTTTTTTTAACAAAGTATGTTTCACGAGTCCAGTAGCTGCTATCGCCCTTTCCAGTATAGGCGGGAGTTTCTTTCCTAACCTTTTGTTTGTAGTTGCGTGGAACGTCAACATCTTGATTGTGTCTTTATTTTCCTTTCGCGTTATATACGCTATACATTTTAGTTGTTGCTAATGTTGAAAGTCAACAAGTGATGTAGTTTCTGTTAGCTGGAAGAGATTTTTTTTGTGATCCTGTAACACTAGTACACAATGTTGGTCTTTGCCAAGATCCACAGGATTCACTCGCTCAATGCTACTATTAACCCCTGACCGTAGAAGGCATTTTTATACAGTTTCTGGACGGATTTGGCGCCATGCACGACATCCATATATAAGTCTCGATTTGACGGAGATATTTAAAAATGTTTTCAGATTAATATTTTGGCTTTGAAGGAATTTACAGAGTTAGGCGAAACTACCTCTTTTTCATTATGTGTCGTATTCCATCAGGACGTAGGTGATCATGGCTCTCCACAATTTCCTGTCCTTTGTAGCTCTTAATAAATTTGATCTTTTTCGTATCTCTCTTAAACCTTACTCCGCCATCCATTTACTCAAGCTCATTTTTCTTCTTTATGTGCCATGTTCCTTCTGGATGTAGGCAATCATGGCTCTCCACAATTTCCTGTCCTTTGTAGCTCTAAATAGTTTTGTCTTTTTGTTATCTCCCCTGAACCCTATTCCACCATCCATTTACTTAAGGTCATCAAGTAGTATGATCTATTAACCAGAAATTAATTACTGAAGTAAAAAAATATTAAGCAGACTCTCATTAATAATGATTTCCCAAACCACATTACCGTTCTGGGTATGACGATAAACTACATCCGGCAGTAGTCCTCTGATTAGGAGATTTTGAGGATCATGGAACCACCTCTTAATTGCTGGTGATCCCAGCTCCCCCTGCTAGGGTCTCAGCTATGGGCAAATAGTTAACCTTTAAAGTGGTTTCAAAGTACTAGGAAGGTATAAAAATGTATTTTTTTTATAGAAGTACCAGTAATTTGTTTTGAAAAAAAATTTACCAGCAATGAATCCATATTTTATTCATACGGACCTATCTTAAAAATCTAACCGTCATTAAATAACTGATTGAGGTTGATAGGATGTAAAACAAAATATACCCTGTCCTGGGTATGATGATAAACTACGTCCAACAGCAGAGCCCCTGATCAGGAAGTTTTGACGAGTCTGGAGCCACCTATTAATTGCAGGTGTTCCTATGTCCACCCTAACCTGATGGAGTCCCAGTTATAGGTACGTGGTTGAATCCCAAACTGGAGTCAGGGCACTTGAGGTTTAATGCAAGAAATACTTTGTAAAAAATAACAGCAATACATTAAAAAAAAATAGCATCAATAAAAAAAAACTTGTCGGCATTAAATAACCCATTGAGGTTAATATGCCACAAAACAAAGCAAATCAAAACAAACCATATTTGTAGATGAACAAATACGACGATTTATCAACACACGTCACATAGAACATGGTACTTCCTCAAAGGACCCTAAATATATTAAATTCTTATATTATAATTGCATGCTAACTACAAACATGATGAGGAAATCATATACAATTTCATTAATACCAAAATATCTCCCACGGAAACCAATCAAAAGTAAAATTAATCATATATTATACAAAATGCAATACAACCAATTTAATTATTCGCAGTAACGCCACCCCACCAACTAATATATTACGTAAAACCAACATTATATATCAATTCAAATGTCCCTTGGGAGAATGTATCTCTGACAGAAAAACAAATGTTGGGTATACGACAACTTCATTACCAAGACGTCTTACTCTACACATGTCTGACCATTCGTCCATTGCGAGACATTTACACTAACATTTCTGTCCACATTTACAGTATAGAAAATACTGATAACATAACTATCCCACACCAAGAAAATAAGAAATCAAAACTACAGATCCTCGAAGTAATCTTCATTAAAAATTGAAGCCGACACTGAAAAAAATAAGCTACGAATACTGTAATAATGTTCTAAAATGCACATAAAACGAACAGTTTTCACGCTTTAATGCACGCTCGACCATGACACTTCAACATAAAAGAAAAAATCCGTAATGGATAAATATTCACGTTCCAATGAATGCTAAAGTGTAACTGTCAGCTATAGCATTTAAATGTAAAAGAAAAGAAAAATCAGTAATGGATAGCTACACAGTTTTCGCGTTACCAGTTGCACCCCTGATGATGATCATAAGAAAGAGATGGAAAGTACTTGGGAAATAGAAATTATTCTCATTGTTACATAATAATGTTTGTAATTTATATATATATATATATATATATATATATATATATATATATATATAACTAGACTCGTTTCAAAAACCCCTCGAATTTTTGATTTGCTAATCAAATCAATCTCGAGGGAAAAAAAGGTTTTAAAAAAAGAAAGAGCTACAAACATGGACTTCTGCCGACAAAAAAAAATTGCACAGATACAGGTTTGAAGCCCAAAAGAAAAAAACCCCGAAAACAAGTAAACAACTAACTAACAAAAGAGCTCAATACAACCGTAGAGCAGACCTAGATACACCTAGTGAGCCAGACAAACCCGGTTTGTCTGATCCCGTTAGGAAATGCACGAGGTGTATCTATCTATCTATCTATCTATCTATCTATATATATATATATATATATATATATAAAATAAATGGACAAAAGTCCGACAATTTATTTATTAAAGACATTTTTATGTTTAACGTTCTTTTTTTCTTCAAGGCACGTCAGCGTAAATGACGGTTCCGTATAGGATGCAGGTTCGAATCCTGTCAAAGGACGAATATTTTCTATGAAAATTTCTCAAAACATTCAGACCGGTAAATGTTATTTAATACTGTTTATTATAAACAGAGCATTTACTTAAATACTTGTATCTATAAAAAAAAAGAACGTTAAACATAAAATTTTTTTAATATTCAAATATATATATATATATATATATATATATATATATATATATATATAAAAAATATATGAAATGGACAAAGTCCGACAATCATTTTAATTGTATAAAATGTATAAACATATATATATATATATATATATATATATATATATATATGAAAAAATATGTATCAAAAAAAACTTTGCTGACATTGGGATCGGGTTCCTCACACCAAAAACAAGGGAAAAAGTCTATATAAACATATGTCTGCAAATCTATCATTTTTGAGTTATTAAGTCTAATGAAAGTTTACAGTAGATGGCGCTGAGTAGCCATATAGACTAGGTTACGTTGGTCATTCGTGTACATTTGTTGCCAGTCTTGCTTCATTTATAGTTTGTAGTAGTGAGCTAACTGAGAAGTCTTCCGTTTAACAATGGCAGGATATATCCTGAGCAAGCAGATATGACTTTTACAAATAGCCGCGCGAATAGTAATGGACGCCAGGCAGAACAGCAGTATCAGTTTTCGTTTCCATTTAACCTTGTTTGGATGTTAGGAAGCCGCCACAAAGGAATATATATATATATATATATATACACACATATATATATATATATCCGATGCGATGAGAACGAAAGTAATATACAAATTCCAACGTTCACAACATTAATCCAAAAGAGGGCTCGATACCAATAGTAGAGCGATAATTATTTATTTATTATAATTTTATCATATAGACAAAACCATTTTACTCACTACAAAGATGCAACTTGGTTTCAGTGCATATCTATCTATCTATATATGAAGAAATATAGTTTTAAGGTATGCTGTATTTATCGGATAAAATGCTCAATATCAGAACGCATGTAAATATAAATAAAAAAGAACATTGAAGTCAACATTCATAGAATCGACAGGCTGTTTTTTGCTTTTTTTTTTTTGGACGGCATGACGATTATGTCTAGCATCAAACAGCCTGTCGCTTCTAATTTTGATTTTAATAATATATATATATATATATATATATATATATATATATATATATATATATATATATATATATATAAGAGAGATAGATAAATAAATGAAGAATTTATTTTTATGCATTTGCTAGTTTAATAAAAAAACGTTTCAACAGAAAATGGACTATGTGCATCAGTTCAAGCCATGATGGTAACTGATGGTATCGAAAAAAATGGTAACGTATTAGCTAGATGAAGACGCCATTACCACTAGTCTAAGTTCCCTGGCGCCACGTAGGATATATTTTCAAATATGGGAGGTATTTCTGCTGCACCCTGAATTTTAAAAAATTATGTAACTTCATCAGCAAAAATAACTCTTTCTTTTCTGTTAATCTAAACAGGCCATCAGTGTCATTAATTTCAAACACCCGGATCATTTTTAGATACTTTAACTTACTCATTTTCTACTTCTGCTTATCATTTGTAAGTCTCCACTATATCGGCCATGTTTTTTTGTTTTTTGTTTTTTGGCCGACCATATTTTCAAACTTTGAATACAGATGATCATTGTTATCTATCAATGATTCTGTTTCCGTTCCTCGACAAAATGCTGTATGGTAGCCGTGATACAGACAGCAGGGCAAGAAAGAAAATGACACGAGAGACAAAGCAGAAGAAAACAAATATGGGATTTACTTGTTTTTTTTTCTCTTTCTGCTTTCTTTTATAAACATTAGCAAGATGGAGCAGGAAATATATTCATCATTTATAAATAGCGAATTGTTAGAACATTAAAAATAACTTCTACCATGTTCTATTTTAAAACCCCGTGGCCTTGGTGTTAGCAAATATGAGTTTTCGATAAGTCATATTCACATTAAGCCTATATTGGAGGTTTTACAAGTAGACATTCTTCTTTCCCTCCTCCTCCTCCTCCTCCTCCTCCTCTGTATTCTTCTTCTTCTTCTTTTTCTTCTTCTTCTTCTTCTTCTTCATTCTCTCCATCTGCCTCCTTCTTCTTCTTCTTCTTCTTCTTCTTCTTCTTCTTCTTCCTCTGTCTTCTTCTTCTTTTTCTTCCTCCTCCTCTGTCTTCTTCTTTGTCTTCTTCTTCCCCCTCCTCTGTATTCTTTTTCTTCTTCACTCCCTCCTCTGTCTTCTTCTTCTTCTTCCTTCTCCTCCTCTGTATTCTTTTTCTTCTTCATCTTCCCCCTCTTCTGTCTTCTTCTTCCCCCTCCTCTGTCTTCTTTTTCTTCTTCTTCTCTCTCCTCTGTCTTCTTTTTCTTCTTCTTCTCCCTCCTCTGTCTTCTTCTTCTTCCCTCCCTCCTCTGTCTTCTTCTTCTTCTTCTTCTTCTTCTTCTTCTTCTTCTTCTATGTGCTGCATTCCTTCAGGACATCGATAATGGCTCTTCAAAATTTCGTCTCCCTTGTCACCATTAGCAGTGTTTCTTTCTGTGATAAGGCTTCATCGGACTAAAGTGATATTTACGTTGATGTAATTACATATCAGCACGAAGGAGAGGAGACGCAAATATAATGAATCTTTTATGTTATTTTATTTCAGGACGTAGGCGATCATGGCTCTCCATAACTTCCAATGCTTTGTAGCTCTTAACAATGTTTGTCTTTTTATCATCCTTCTAACTCCCCATTTTGCCACCCATCTTCATAAGCCACCTCCTATCCTTTGTCCCTTCGATATGTCTTCTGAGTGCCAAATTCTCCAAGCCCACCTTCCTCATTATATATCATTGAAATTTCACCTCTTTTTCTGATTCTGAGTATTTTTCTTCTTTTATATACCTTGTCCTTTCAGGACGTAGGCGATCATGGCTCTCCACCACCTCCTGTCCCTTGTAGCTCTCAATAAGTTTTGTTATTTCTCCCAGACCCTGTTTTGCCATCCATTTGCCTGCTGGGTATGTCACCACTTACTTTCCCTTGTCTCTCTTTCCCTATCTCCGCCATGTTAGTATCAGATTCTCCAAGACTTCCTTTCTCATTACGTGTCCCAAAGATTTCAGCAGCCTCTTCCTGATGTTAAGTATAAGCTTCCCCCTTGTTTGCATCCTCTTCAAAACCTTATCGTTGCTCACATGTTCAGTCCATGGTATCGTTAGCATCTTTCTGTAGAACCATACCTCCGTTGCCTCGAGTCTCTTCTTCATCTTTGAGGAGACCGTCCAACATTTCCTGTCGTAAAGGAGGACAGATATCACGTAACAGTTCAGTACGCTTTTCTTTGTTAACAACGAAACCCTCATGTCTGGTAAAACTCTGCCTAGCTTTTAGAATGCGTCTTTGGCCATCCCAATACATCTTTGGATCTCAGCGTCACACTTACCGTCTTCTGTCAGAACACTTCCTAGATATTTAAATTCCCGCATCTGCTTGATTTTAGTGTCCCTGACTTGTAAATTGCATTTTGGGCTCAATTTTTTGCTGATAAACATGACATCTGTCTTCTTTATTTTAGTCCTTTCTCGCTCTCCTTCTTTACCTTCTGTAGTAGGTTTAGTAGTTTCCTTTCTGTGCCTGTTATCAGCACTGTTGTCATCTGCGTATCTGATGTTGTTAAGATTGTGACCGCCAATGATGAATCCTGGTTGGGTTTCCAGTTCTTGCTTCGCTGTATAGGTTGAATAAGTCCGATGAGAAGACATATCCTTCGACTTACGCCTCTTACTATTTTGAGCTCGTTTTTATCTATATGCAGGCGGTTTGCTGCCAGTAGAGGTTTTTGATTATTCGAATGTCTTTGCCGAATATGTCAAGGTTGGTGAGTAGCCCTAACAGATCTTCGTGGCGTACTTTGTCGAACGCTTTTGCGTAGTCTATAAAACGATTCTGATTATAAGAGTCCTTTTTGTTTCCATTTTCCTTAAGACTTCTTCGTTGTTTACACGCTCCATCTACAGTATTCTCAGCATCCTTCTGTAGAGCCATATTTCCGTTGCATCCGGTTTTCTTTTCATCTGTGAAGAGCTTCTAGAGATTATCGAGTATTCATAGCCATATAAGGGGATTTATATTACAGTTATGTAATATCAATCCCCTTCTTTCTTAATACATTGTTTAGCTTTTGGAACGCGTCTGTTCTTCGTATTTTGGTGTCACATTTTTCGGCATCAGTTAAACTTCTGTACTTATTTGATATTGATATCTCCAAATCATAGTTCGAAGCTTCGTCTGTTTCTATTGCTGTTGCTGCCAACCATAATACTAAACTATAACTTACCTTTAATGACTATACCCATAATAAGTATGCCTCTCTGCTAGGGTGGCTGCCTGCTAGGGTATGCTCCAACACCTGTGTTTCTTCTTCAACACCCACAACGCCAACCTGTGGTTTATACTACAACTATGTAGGGAGGGTTCGTGGCTTGACCTTGAACTCATCTGAGACCTCAGGTGGGAACTCGTATCCATAGTTAAAGATGCTGGAAAATTAATCGGTTCCCTTTACCGCTCCAGTAAATACCAGATTCCTCCTGGTATCTTTTACCTTTACGAGAACCAGATCAGGCTGAAAATTAAGTAATCCTGCCGTATATGAGTAGGAGCTGCCCATTCTTCACTTTTCACTCTCGATATAGCCGAATATCGTTGTGGGTGACAAATTATCAGCCTGCAATCCATTTGTCACAGACGAAACGTCCCAATTCTCTAGCTGCTTTATCAGTATTTCTATGGAAAGTCTTCAGGCGAATTGCATTGCTTAGTTCCACCAGCTCTGACCTCCACGGCTAAGACCCGTCATGCCACGCCCATTGTAGCTAACCACGCTTATTCCCTCTCACTAGTCTATCGCCATTTCCATGGAAAGTATTCAGATGATCTACATTCTTTAGTACCACTAGTTCTAACCTTTATGACTAAGACCCGCCATGCTACGCACATTGTAGCAAACCAGCCTCATTGTCTTTGTATTCCATTCGTGAGATGTAAGTTCCACTTGAACAGCTTCTTCCCACAAACCATTGCTTCGTGGAATCAACTCCAATAAGGATGCTTCCCCAATCACCGGTATTTACTGTATATAAAAATACAATTATGGCACAAGGCCAAAAAAAGGGGAGGGGTTGAGGCTGGTCTTCACTAACTATATTATACCAGGCTAATCCAATTCACGACCCATTCACTCATTACAATTTGCACATTCACCACAAATATTTGTCCGTCACCAATCAATCCTCCATGCACCATCACTACAACCATAACTCGTTCAAGTTTGGTTTATATAACAGGCTGGGATGTTCCATTCTACTATTTCGGCAAACCTATTTTCTAGGTTCTGATTGGCTGTTGACTTTGATGTGGATACTGTCATCAATAAATATCCATCATTACACTATGAATGCTTGAGTACATGGTCTGTATTTAGTTGCAAAAACTGACATTCATTAGACATGGCACGTGGAACTAGAATAGTCTACCCCAGCGAGCGAAATAAAGGCTTCAGTTCGACATTCCAACCACCTAAAGAAGGCCGGAGCGTACAACGACTTAAACGTTGTGATAAATGTGGTAGCAAAGATGAGGACAATAGTCCGAATAATGTAAATAATGTACATAATACCTCATCTCAGAAACGTTGTAATAAATATGGTGACAAAGATGAGGACAATAGTCCGAATAATGTAAATAGTGTACATAATACCTCATCTCAGAAATATATACAGAGACTTGTCTTTATTTGAAAGTACTTTTCTGAGTATATGTGGTGTTTTTAGTATAGCGAACTTGTGATGTTCAATCATCACTGAACAAACATCTGTTGCAATGAATGGATGTTCTGTCTGGGGGTGGGGGAGTCATACCTTGAGAGCCTATTGAGACAAGCTCAATCCAGACCTCAAAGGATTCCC
>CAHIKZ030001303.1:212500-277500 GCA_903632075.3 Acanthosepion pharaonis | reverse complement strand
TTTAGCTTTTGAGAGTTCTGAGGTGATAGTTTTCTTTTCAGCATTACTTAAACTGCTTCACTAAATTCTTACACTTTTCTAATAATTTGGCACGCTCAAATCACCGTGCTGATAACAAATATGGCGCCAGTTTGTTTATATTGCGCAGATCAGTACGGAAATTGCAGTGATTGCGCAAGTCAGTATTGCCAACATTGTGTGAAAATTTTGTGGGAATTGATTGGACGGTTTTTGAAATATTAGAAAAAATGTTATCTCGATAATAATATGGCACTTAGTATATATATAAATATATATATTTAATTAATTCATCGAGTCTGATAGCAACCTCAACAGAATGCAGAGGACGGCTGTTTCGCCCTATATTTGGGACTCATCAGCAGGGCTCATCCACTACCGAGAATTGAAACCCTGACAGTTCGGTCGTCAAGCCAACATCATACCAACTGTTCTAATGGGCCTCGGTGACGAAGAGATTGAAAATCAGACTCAACAAAGCGCCGCTCGCTTACATATTCCGTGGTGGAACCATACTGCGTTCTCTGTAACCGTAGGACTGTGCCCCCTGGAGCCACGACAACTCTCACCAAGCCGCTCACTCTAGAGCATTAGAAGCCGGTTCAAGCAATGATATACACAGATGGAAATTTTAGGAGGATTTGATAATTATATTTAGTTAATTCATCGAGTCTGATTGCAACCTCAAGAGAATGCAGAAATATATATATATATATATATATATATATATATATATATATATATATATATATATATATATATATATATATATATATCATAGTCCTATGTATGTATGTATGTTTTGAACAATAAAAAATATTAAAAAATTAACATTTTCAGACATACTGGGTTGTATATTAATATTTTTTTGTTTTATTATTTCAATTAGGTTCCTCAACTAGTTTTGGCCAGTATGGCCATCATCATCAGAAAAAAAAATCACGAGAAAAAATGTCTGCTTGTCAGCGAATTACAGGAGTGAATGATTGTTTCTGAAGAGAATGAAATTTATCTATAGTTTTCATTTGTTTTTGTATCGTCAATTAGCTCGGTCAAACGGCCTCTTTCAAGTTGTTTTTGAAGAGAGAGGCTAAGAAGATTCATGAATCGCAGAATTCCCTTCTTGGTCATTTTGACAGTTTTATTTATTAGTTGCCGGGACGGGGATGTATATGTTAAGTGTATGTTATCTTTTAATTCTTTGGGAGTGTATATGATGTGTGTAAGTGTACATATTGATATGAGTGTGTGTATGAGTGCGAGACCTCAACAACTCAGCAAAGATGCCTGTCTCGTGTGGATGAAAAATGTGGGTAGGGCTTGATTTATAGGGTTATATATTAATTCTGTTTTTAAATTTATCGTCAAGCCTGACTGGACGAAATGTTTTGAGGCGCAAAATCCATTTGTCTTTTAATATTTTCTAAGGTTCTATTTTTTCAATTATAGTGAATTTGGCATGCCGTTTAAAATCATTACTCTATTACTCATTTTTTCCCTCGTGCTGTATATGGAAGGGATATTAGAATGATCCAGAACTTATATCACCTGCATACGGATAGAAAATTTAGTAAATATACAAAATTAGAAAGGGGTGTAAAACAATGATGTGCCTTTTCACATGGCGTTTAAAATCACGGAATGCCGATCCGATAGGTGAAACCTTGGTAGGTTTGTCTGGCTCGCTAAGTTTAACTAGGCCTGCTCTACTCATTGTATTGGGCACTTTATTTAGTTGTTTTGGATACTCGCATCGGGGTTTTTTTTCTTTGGGCCTTGAACTCATGCTGGACGATTATTTTCGTTCAACGTATATGTTCTTGGTTCTTTCTTTTTTATATACCGTTTTTTCCCTTTGGTATTGGCTTGTTTATTTGCAAATCAATAAAACGAATGTTTCCGAAGCGAGTATAGTTTCTTATCCTTATAAGATTTCCATTAATAATATATATATATATCTTATTCCCACCTTATCATTTTAAGTTAAACGTGTAGAAGACGTGGATTTATTCTCAAATAGACTGTATAAATCGTTTAGATGTATCTATATTTATGGGCGAAGTTGGCTCAGTATCGGAGATAAATAGAAAATGGCGGAGATAAAATGGAAAATAGATCCATTGACATAGGAATCAATACTGTATCACGCCTCATTTCAATCTTCTGGTCTAAAGTAAGGAATCCTAAGTCTACAATTTATCTATCTATCTATCTATATATATATCTATATTCACACACACACACACACATTTCCCGTTTATAGGTTATTTTTATAGATATAATTAAGTAAAAAGTGTTTTTTTTAATTAAACAGTATTAATTATATTTACCGGCCTGAATGTTTGAGAAATTTCGTAGAAAAGTACGTGCTTCTCGGACAGGAATCGAACCTGCAGCCCCAATGAGAACCATCATTTGATCTGATGCGCTGTTAACCGTTACGCAACAAAGAAGCATCTAGTTAGCAAAGTCTAAATTACTGTTTATAAACATAAACCTTCGACGATTTTTTTCGATCGATCATGAAATATAGCTTAACGTAAACAATGTCAGCATAATATGAAATCGATTAAGTCCGACAATTATTTGATATATTTTATATATTTTTTATAATCCTTATGTTTACGTTAATATATATTTCGTGAGCAGATAGGTTCGATCGAGAAAAAAAAATGGCCGAAGGTGTATGATAATTCGAATTTTGCTAGCCAGACGCTTCTTTATGGCTGAATGGTTAACAGCACGCCATGTCAAATGACGGTGCCCATAAGGGTTACAGATTCGATTCCTGTCAGAGAGAACATGTTTTCTACAAAATTCTTCAAACATTCAGACCGATAAATGTAATTAATACTGTTTAATCAAAAAAAAAAAAAACACAGAACATTTATTTAAATAAATCGTATCTATAATAATAACGTACAAACAGAAAATATATTAAAATAATTGTCGGACTTAATCCATTTCATAATACACATATATATCTATATATATATATATATATATATATATATACTTATATATGCGTGTGCATAATATCTCCTCACTTAATACTTGAGATAATTAATCCCTGTAAATTACAGTGTGAAATGAAATTGTGTTAATTGAATATAAAAACACCAACGTTCAGCCAGTATCTCAGCTAACGTTTTCTTTCCTAATTTGCTTTTAATATACTTATATTTATTTTATACTTATATCTATTCTGAACTACTATATTTACTAAAATAGAAAAAAATAGTTCGGCAGATCCGAACGCTTCTCTCACGAATCACTGATTTGCTGGTACAACCTGTAGTGACCTCACGCTCTTTAACAGATACAGTGTCTTTCCAACACTCGTTGGGTGACTGTTGTTCGCTTCGTGTCTCGTTCGTTCGCTGTCTGTGTTGTAAGTGATTTTTTTCCTACAAAATTCAATATAAAGAATTCTTTTGTATAAATATTCTTCTATTGTTAAATACGTGCCAGTAATTTTCTTAAAATACCATCTTAACTTGTTTTTCTCGATTTTTTTTTTAAATTTATGTTTTTCGGTTAGAAGAATGTGTTCTGGAATATATATATTTTTTTCTGTCTGAAAGAATTCTTGTAGTTCAACTGAAAGGCTTGCCTTTTGACATATCCATCATAATTGCATATTCACGCACAGAACAATGTACGGAAGATGAAATTGAAAAGTTTTAATTTACGTTAGACAACACCAAGGCTCAATGGAAATTGTCATGGGAGGCAAGGAGAGACACGATGAAATAGTTGGCAAATTCAGACTAGGAACTTATAATGAACGCGGAGAAAAATGGGTCCAATGGGGCTGAGCGAATGATCAGCACCTGGTTCCAACAACGCCCAAGACATATATGGACATGGAGAAGCCCAGGAGGAGAAATGAAGAACCAAATCGACTGCATAGCTACCAATAAGAGATTTAGGAATGCGGTTTTAGACGTCAAAACATACCGAAGTGCCAATTGCGGTTGAGACCACGTAAATTGAAGAGGGCCAAGGCAGCACGCAAATTTTCAACACAACAGACTTTTGAATGACCCGAATGTGACCGAGCGATATATGGTAGGCGTTAAAACCAGGTGTAATGACAAAATGAGAATGGAAACACAAAGAGAAGCTTTAGTAACATCAGTAATCGAGATCATCCCAAAGAAAACTAGAAAATGAAAAAAAAAATGAATAGATGACAGATGAAAGTCTAAACATGATGAAAAGAAACAGAAAAAGAACGCTAACTAGAGATTATAGAACATTACAAAAATAAATTACGAACAAATGCAGGCAAGCTAAAAGAGGACGACGCAACAAAATTCGTGCAGAAATAGAACAGAGTATCACAGATAAAACAGATATGCATGGAAAAAAATAAGAGAACTAACAGAGTAAAATATATGCTCACCAACAGAACGCATAAAATCCAAGGACGGTACACTGATATTAGAGAAAAAAAAAATACTTCACAGATGAAATGAATGCATCGAAGAACTCCACGACGAAAGAGCACAACTCGCAATACACAGAAATACCGAAAGACCAGAAATATTAAAATCTGAAATGAAATTTGCACTGACCAAATTGAATAGAAACAAAGCGGCAGGGCCAGACGGATTGTAATAAAGATTCTGGCAGTTTTAAATGATTTCGGCATTCATAAGATTACAGAAACAATAAATATAATATACGACTGTGGTGATATACTGCAAGACCTAAGTAGATCCATTTTCATAGCACTGGCTACGAAGCCAGGTGCAAACGAATATGAAATCTATCGGACAATCAGCTTAATGAGCCATGTAACAAAATATTCAAATAGTGATGAATAAAGCGCGCAGCAGAATTAGACCGGAAATAGGACAAGAACAGTGCAGTTTCATTAAAAGCACTAGAACAAGGAATGTAATTTTTATGCTCAAAATGATATCAGAAAAAACAATACTAATGCAAAAGAACGTATCACTTTGATAGATTATGCAAAAGCGATTGATAAAGTGCGTCTGAAAGAACTGTTGGAATTGCTAAGTAACATTGACATACAGTACGAGACAAAAAAAAAACGGACACACCCATAGACAGTCGATTTTTGTATCTTTACCAAGACAGGTAAGCAATAGAATTCGTTTATTAATACAGGGTATTAATACAAGTGTATATATGTACATTATACAAATCAAATATGATTTAATATTTTGTTCGGTAACCTTTTACTTTAATAATAGCCTTAATTCTTCGTGGCATGCTACCGATTAAATTCTTTAGCAAGTCAACGTCCCCCGGCAGATTTTTCCAGCATTTCTTTAATTCGCGAAAAAGTTCCTCTTCTGTGCTAACTTTCCTACTACGGGCACATTTGACCATTATCGCCCAAAGATTTTCAATTGATTAAGGTCAAGACTCACTAAAGAATTTAATCTATACCGTGTCACGAAGAATTAAGATCGTTATTAAAGCAAAAGGTTACCCAAATAACTAAAAATACTAAATCATTTTTTGACTTGTATAAGGTACATATGTACACCTGTATTAATACCCTGTGTTAATAAACCAATTCTATTACTCACCTGTCTTGGTAAAAATACAAAAATCGTCCATTGTTTTTTTGTTTATTTTTTTCCTCGTGCTGTATATGGAAGGGATGATCCAGAACTTATATCGCCTGCATACCGATAGAAAATTTAGTAAATATACAAAATTAGAAAGGGGTGTAAAACAAAGATACGCCTTCTCATCGACGTATTCAACCTATACAGTGAGGCGATTAGGAGAGAAATAGAACTTCTACCAGGATTATTTATTCGCGGCCATAATGTTAACGTCATAAGATACAGTGTTGATAGCAGAGAAAAACTACAGAATTCCCTTCTTGGTCATTTTGACAGTTTTATTAGTTGCTGGGAGGGGGATGTGTATGTTAAGTGTATGTTATCTTTTAATTCTTTGGGAGTGTATATGATGTGGGTCTACATATTGATATGAGTGTGTGTATAAGTGTGAGACCTCAACAACTCTGCAAAGATGCCTGTCTTACGTGGTTGAAAAATGTGGGTATGGCTTGATTTATGGGGTTATATATTAATTCTATCTATGTTTTTAAATTTATCGTTAAGCCCGTCTGGACGAAATGTTTTGAGGCGCAAAATCCATTTGTCTTTTAATATTTTCTAAGGTTCTATTTTTTCAATTATAGTGAATTTGGCATGGCGTTTAAAATCATTACTCTATTACTCACTTGTCTTGGTAAAAATACAAAAATCGTACATTTTTTTCCTCGTGCTGTATATGGAAGGGGTATTAGAATAATCCAGAACTTATATCGCCTGCATACGGATAGAAAATTTAGTAAATATACAAAATTAGAAAGCGGTGTAAAACAAAGATGTACCTTCTCACCGGACGTATTCAACCTATATAGTGAGGCGATTATGAGAGAATTAGAACTGCTACCAGGATTAATTATTCGTGGCCATAATGTTAACGTCATAAGATATGCATATGATACAGTGTTAATAGCAGAGAAAAACAGGAACTCCTATATAAGTTAGTAAAGGAAAGTGAGAAGAAAGGACTAAGTATAATTCAGGGTTATCAGCTAAATGAAGAACCCAACATACAAATTACGATTTGAAGATACCAAAATCAAAGAAGTACAGTACTTTAAATATTTGAAGTCTTTTAACAGAGGACGGAAAGTTCTACAACGAAATCCGAAGGTGCATTGGAATAGCAAAAGGTGTCTTTCAAAAGCTAAGCAAAGTATTAAGAAACAGGAAAAAACTTCGTTAGAAACAAAGAAAAGAATACTGAACTATTATATAATATCGGTCCTCCTATATGGCAGTGAATGCTGGACAAGCTCTTCAGAGATGAAGAAGAGACTTGAGGCAACACAAATGTGGTTCTACAGAAGGATGCTTAGGATAACATGGAATGAAAATGTGAGCAAGACGAAGTCTTAGAGAAAATTGAAAGGAAAAGGAAACTTACAGGAAGAAAAAGGTTGAACTTTCTAGGGCGCATTAATAAGGAAAGAGGGCTTAGAAAATTTGACACTCACAGGGCATATTGAGAGAGAGGAAAATAGCGCATAAGCAGAGCAGGGTTTTGGAGAAATAGCAAAAAGTCAACGATTACTAAAAGCTACAAAGGACAGGGAATTCTGGGACGGACACGATACATAGAAGAAGTCGAAAAGAAGATTTTATGAGAATTAGAACTCGAAGAAATACAGGGTGCCCCCAGCCCCAAATTTCAGGAAATTTTAAATTTAATATATGATGAAAAATAAATTAACTAACATAAAAATTAAGTTTATTAGTTTGAACACCACATGTAACATGTTTTTGTTCTGATTTAAGCTACTAAATTTTTATCTTTTGCTTTTCTTTCAAGCAACTGAAACAAAAATTCCAGCGATGAAATAAACTGTACCGAATTTCCTTTATTTTATTTTATTTTATTTATTTTTTTATTTTTTTTTATTTTTTGTGGGACACCTTGTACAAGAAATAGAAGAATTAAAAGTAGAATGGTCAAAAATAGAATTAAAACACGAAGAAATAGAAGAATTAAAACAAAAATAACTAGACGAATTTGAAGAATCTCTTATAAAAGGCAGTGTGTGTGTGTGTGTGTGTGTAATGAATGCACGGCCACAATTTTCGACGGATTTGCACCAAAATTTACATGCACATGCTCCAAGTTAGCAGGAAGGCCCAGAACGACTTTGCATTTCCCAACTCCCATCAATAGTGGAAATAATCGATGTTTTTCATGCTTCTACAGCAGTTTTCATGTAGTTTGCGGCCATTTTGTACTGGCCAGAGTGAGAGCCAATATCTGGCTGTCACGAATAGGCAGGAAGATTTTATTGGCCAGCGTGAGAGCCAACAGCTGACTGACACGAATGTTAACTAGCATGCTTGCATGCAAAGAAAATCGATTGCTGCATTCGTCACAAGTGGGAAAAATTTAAATCTGCATGGCACTTTACTCCAATTGGCTCATTCGCTTGCTTAAACTCAACGTTGATTCTGATTCCGCAGAACTGGGTTGGGTGTAAAAAGTATTGGTTGTTAACATTCTTTTTTCATTCGGTTTTTCCAGTTACGAGTCCTTTTTTAAAGCTGATCGTTTTGTGTTCATTTTGTTTAGTTCTTTTTTCGTAACAGATTTAATGTTTAGTATAGAGCTTAGAAAAAATTCGCAGTGTGAGATAGGCAAGAAGTAAGGCATGTAGCAACATCAACACGGCAAAGGGCACTCCTTTAAAGGCAAGGAAGGGCAAAAATATTTTAAGTCAAGTGATAGCGCTTGCTGTATGAGTCGTACGATTTTTGAATCAAGCACGGGCAACGCCGGGCCATGCTGCTAGTTTTTACTATAAAAATGTATTTTCATACTTTTTTGTTTCGGTGTTCATTATTTGTACATAGAGGGAAAGTTTCCCAGCATTCAGTACGACATAGGAGGACTATTTTTGAATCAAGCGCGGGCAACGCCGGGCCATGCTGCTAGTTAAAACTAAAAGAAATGAAACCAGAAGAATTGAAACGAGAGTAATTGGAACTTAAAGAACGAGACGAATTAAAACAAGAACTAGAAAAATTAAGCCAAGAAGATCTAGAATAATAAAAACTAGAATTATAACTACAAGAACTAATCGAATTAAACTTAGAAGAAATTTAAACTAGAATTAAAACTCGAAGAATTAGAAGAATTGATTGTAGAAGAATTAGAATAAGAAGATCTAGAATTAAAACTAGAGGAATTAAAACCCGAAAGAAGACGTGATTGGGAGGCCCAGGTGGATCAGGGGAAGAAGAGTATCTATCTAAAATGGCAAACTTATTTATGTATGTATCAGCACTTGAGCCGAGGATAGAAGCATCTGTGTTCTCTTCCGATGATCAAAGAGTTGCTTCCCGGCATTTCTGTCTAGGATTTCTCTGCTATCAAACTGCAGCTACATGATCTTTTATAATCAAATGTAGTCAAATTTAACTTAATCTGAAGAAGTTCTACAACCGACGTCAATGTGGCTGAAGCCAAACAAAAAATGTTTTCCCCTCGACTGACTGCTAACCAAAGCAAGATAGCTGAGTTTTTCCGTTAATAATCCTTGAAAGGAGGAGGAGGAGGAAGAAGAGGAGGAGGAAGAGTAGTAGTGGGAGGAGGAGGGGATTCATACCGCTCAAAAGTATTAAAAAAAAAAACGGAGTGGCCTCGGCATGAATTTGAACTCAGTACGCCAATTCTATTTTCAAAAAGCGACAACCGCTACGATACGTGCACGTTTCATACGCGAAAATAATATTAAAAAGTGGTCTAATTCAGGAATCCGCTACTGTCACTGTTGGCCTCACAAAAGTACTGCTGATGCATTGTGGGACACCTAAAAACAATACCACTAGAAATAAAAATAGAAACAAAAAATCCGATAAAATGTCAGGATGAGTTTAAATTCTAGATACTCCCGGCGTCATAAATGTATATGCTGAGGGTCCCGGCGTTTTTAACGCTTTCGACATGAAGCCGTTACCGGCGTTTTCATCACCCACACAAATTCAATCCACATGCGTAGTAATTTACTAAGCAAAAGTTAGATGTGGCCGAAAGTATAGCGTCCCCAATGAGGACCAAACTCACTTATAAGTTGATCTATCTGGACAAGCTTGCTAACCATTACACCACGTCGAAGTGCCAAGCACAAAGCGCTCATAAACCAGCATCATATCGTTACATCACTACGGAGAAGACCCTGGGTTTCCCATAGTCATTACCAACGGTTGCTCCCTCGGCAGGGTCCCTTGATTTGTACGTCTATTGAGAATCAAATTCTACTGAAGACCTCGTGTCTACCAGATAAACTTGCTAACCATATTACACCACGTCAAAGTGTCACCTCTAGCCAAGTCAACCTTCACAGCAAGAACACATCATGACACTGACATAATAGAAAACCACCGACATTCGTTCCGTATTCAATAGGGGAAAAGTAAGTTCCAATCGAGCAGCTTCACTCGTGAAGCACTGCCCTGTGGAACTGACACCCAACAGGATGTTTCCGGATCAATAAAATCTTAACCTTTTCAAGGCTAGGGTTAACTGTTATATTCCACTCCTAAAGACACACAAATGGCCTCTTAATGTAACCCTCTACCTCGTGTGACTCATTGGCCTTGTATAGGTTGAACGTTACTGTAAAAAAAAAATTATTAGTTTCAAGTAGTTCTTCATCGGAACTAGACGAAAAAATTATTATATATATATATATATATATATATATATATATATATATATATATATATATATATATAAACTAAAATATAACATTAGTTGAGAATTTTGCTTTTGAAGCTTATCGTCACATGGAGTGAGAAACAATTCATGAAGTATTGCCGAAATTCATAAAGATTCATAGACGTTAACATTTCTATTGTCTAAGCTGAGGGGGTTAACATTTCTATTGTCCAAGTTGAGGGGGTTAACATTTCTATTGTCCAAGCTGAGAGGGTTAACATTTCTATTGTCCAAGCTGAGGGGGTTAACATTTCTATTGTCCAAGCTGAGGGGGTTAACATTTCTATTGTCCAAGCTGAGAGGGTTAACATTTCTATTGTCCAAGCTGAGGGGGTTAACATTTCTATTGTCCAAGCTGAGAGGGTAACATTTCTATTGCCAAAGCGAAAAGGATTAACATTTCTATTGTCCCAGTTGAGGGGGTAATATTTCTATTGTCCAAGCAGAGAGTGTTAACATGTCATCCAAGCGGAGGCATTAATACTTCTATTATGCAAGGGGGTTAATATTTCTATTATTCAACCTTAAAATTTCTATTGTCCGAACGAAGAGGGTTGACATTTCTATTATACAAGCGGAGAGGGTTAACATTTCACTTGTCCAAGGTAAGTGGGTTAACGTTTCTATTATCCACGCGAAGGGGGTTAACATTTCAACTGCCCAAGCTGAGGGGGTTAACATTTCTATTATCCAAGCGGAGAGGGTTAACGTTTCAATTGTCCAAGCTGAAGTGGGGTTAACATTTCTATTTTCCAAGCGGAGGGTTTAACATTTATCTTGTCCAAGCGGAAGCGGTTAAAATGTCTATTGTAAGACGTAAGGGGTTACTAGGAATGAAAGAGAATGAAAAGAATTTAGAAGGAACCGGAAGATCAATCGTAAACAGGAAACAACAGTTAAACATCTACTCCTATTCCAATGAACGGGGAGGAGTGTGAACCGGACGATAGGCGAACCTATCTACCCCTATTGAAAAAAAAATATAGTAGATAATATTTCAGAATTTACCCGGAGACATTAGAAATATAGATTTGAAGTAGACATTATAAGGAACCGGAAACCCTATCCTAAACAGGAAACACAGAACAAGCTACTACTCCTTTCAAATGAACGGGGAGAAGTGTGAACCGGACGATGGGCGAACCTTATTTTTATTAACGCCGTACGTAAAACTTATTGCATAATGATAATATTCTCTAGAATGAGGACTGCGGGTCAGTTTTACATGATTTGACACGCCAGCAGTTGTTTTTTTTTTTTTTTTTTTTAAATTAACGAATACATAAATAAATAAAATGAGATTTACTGACTCGAGAGGAGTAAAACTAAAGAGACATTTCTACCCTCAGCTCGGGCTTTCACGACATGTGTGGGCTTTGTTCGGGACGAATATAATTGTACGGGCGCCCCCAGCAGAAATGAGTATTTCCAAAAAGCTTAAGTAATTAGAGAATAGTTAAAAAAAAAAAAAAAAAAAAAAAAAAAAAAAAAGGAGGGAAAATGGAAATTTTCGAAAAGAAAAAGATAACATCAGGAGTATCTTGTTTTTATGGGGGTACGGAACCCCGGGGTGATACGGAGAGTCTTCCTTTTGTGACTCAGCGTAAAATGTCTGTTAATATGATCAGCAGAAAATTATGTACGTGTAAATGAATGCCTTTTTTTTTTTTTTCGGTATCAACTGCATAATTTTAGCCTGAACAAAACGAACGAATGACGCTTGTGAAGCGCCATACATATCTTTCCCGGCAAATTCTGATTTTAATTTCTATTTTATATATATATATATATATATATATATATATATATATATATATATATATATATATATATATTCAAGATTATACTAGGTATTAATGCATGGTATCATTTCATTCGAGATAAGAATTCCGTTCGTAGCTCTAAACTATTGTTTTGTTCAGCCGGATTGAAAAAAATATCTTTTATGGATGGATTGAAGGCTCATTTTATCTCGATTGTGAGAAGTGACAAAACAGTTTTCAGAAACAACAAAAAAAAAAAATAACGTCATGTTTTAGTAATACATATGTGTGTGTGCGTGCGTGTGTATGTGTATGTCTGTGCGCGCGTGTTTGTGTGTGTGTGTCGGAAGATTCTGTTTAACACACCTGCCTCAAAAAGTAGAAACACTTTCGACCAGTATGTTTGTGAAAGTTAAGGCTTTTAAGGCAATCGCTTACGATTTCTACCAATAAATTTAGTTTTACTTTCAAATCCCCTGACGAGTGGATACTATATCCGCGAAACTACAAGCAAGAACAGATAAGTTGAACATGTAATCTTACAGATCGAAATCCTTTTTAAAAAGAATTATGTCCGTCGATAGGAATCGAACACGTAGTCCCTTAAAAAATGTGTGCTCCACACTTCAAACATACTGTGCATTTCACTCGCTCCGGGAAGACATTGCAGGAAAGCGGATTCCATTATAAAGTAGAGTTTCCCATTGCTTCAGACATATGTGTTGAAACGTCGAGAAAAAGAGAGAGAGTCAGAGAGAAAGAGGAGAGAGAGAGAGAGAGAGAGAGAGAGAGTGAGAGAGAGAGAATGAGATAGAAAGTAGTTGTGTAGTGTAGTCAGTGTGCATAGCTCAAATTCGGGCCGAGTTGATTGCGTTCACTTAAATACCCTTGGAAAAATTAAGAATTCACATTTCCGCCCCACTTCATCAACTATGTGTTAAATAACAAGGCAGACTAGATTCTCTAGCCTTGATTGATAACCAGTCTTGGAGAAGGAAAACTCTAAATTCGAAACCGGTTGAGGAACTACTGTAGCTACATCTAGCGTGGTGAATCTGTGGCACTATACTCAACAGGGGAATGTAAAAAGAATAAGCAGAAAGAAAAAGAGGAGGATGGATAATAAATAAAATAATTTAAATTTGTTTACTGCTCTGAGTTTGTGCAATCACATCCACTCTTCAGGATGGTGTTAACAATATTGCCCTTTTGAGTAGCATAGCATACACAGTCTATGTGTGTCCGTATTTATTCCTGTATGTGCATTCATATATATATATATATATATATATATATATATATATATATATATATATATATATATATATATATATATTCAGACATTTTTAAGTTTATACATTCTTTTTATAGATACAAATATTTAAGTAAAATGCTCTGTTTATAATAAACAGTATTAAACAACATTTACCGGCCTGAATTCACAGAAAATATTCGTCCTCCGACAGGATTCGAACCTGTATCCTATATGGAACCGTCATTTAGCTTGACGTGCCTTTACCGATTTGGCCACAGAGGAGCGTTCGTTTACTGTATTTAAACTTCAATATTCCATGATTCTCTCACGTACATTCATATCTGCTCAATGCGTATCCAAATGTAAACAAATGACGTCACACATTATGAAATGGACAAAGTCCGACCATTATTTTAAGATATTTTCATGTGCATACATTCTTTTTATAGATACAAATATTTAAGTAAATGCTCTGTTTATAATAAACAGTATTAAATAATATTTACCAGCCTGAAATATTCGTCAGGCCGGTAAATGTTGTTTAATACTGTTTATTATAAACAGAGCCTTTACTTAAATATTTGTATCTATAAAAAGAATGTAGAAATATAAAAATGTCTGAATAATAATAATAATAATAATAATAATAATAATAATAATAATAATGATAATCAGTTGGTATATAATCCAAGTGAATTCTAATAATATAAAATATTAAAACTGGTCCATAAAAAGAGCTCAATGTATTTACTCAACAGAGCATATAAATTACATACAGTAGGAATTAAAATTACCTCATGTTCTGGTCATTTCACCTTACATTACCTGTAAGGATTTTCAAACCGATCACGGTAATAAGATAAAACTAAATGAAATGAAACCAGCCCTAAAATAATTTTCTTTCTTTGCTGGTAATTTCAATCTGTAAAAAAAATGATCATAACATGAGGTAATTTTAATTCCTATTATATATATATATATATATATATATATATATATATATATATAATTTATAAAATGTATATCTGGACAGAACCTGTCTTTCAAACAATTTTCGTTGAATATGACAGACAAGGAAAATTTGATGAAGTTTTTGTTGAGTTTTTCTAGTATACTTAAATGTTTCCTTTTTTGCTGGGATAAGGGTGTGTAAAACTTGTCTGTAGAGTGTATTGCCCCAAGTGCATTTGCCTTTTTTTTAGCCATTTTCAAGGGGTTGTTAATTGTTATTAGTTTATTTTTACGGTTTGTCTTTTATATATATATATATATATATATATATATATATATATATATATATATATAATAATAATAATAATAATAATAATAATAATAATAATAAGTTTAAATTTTTAAATTCATTTTTCGTTCCACCTTTTGAAAGTGAAGTCTGAAGATCCAAAAGAATATAATATTCTAAAACGTGAAATATTTTATTACAATGGAGCCTTTAAAGTTGTCTGTTTTCTTTATATATATATATATATATATATATATATATATATATATATAATAATAATAATAATAAGTGTAAATTTTAAATTCATTTTTCGTTCCACCTTTTTGAAAGTGAAGTCTGAAGATCCAAAAGAATATAATATTCTAAAGGTGAAATATTTTATTACAATGGAGCCTTTAAAGCGGTCTGTTTTCTTTATATATATATATATATATATATATATATATATATATATATATATATAAGGTGGAACAAAAAAATGAATTTAAAATTTACACTTGACGGGTAGTATTAAACTTATATAAGTTGACATAGAGGGTGGTGAGGGATGGTATGAGAGACATGGTCGAGTTTAGAGAGGGAGGAGAGAGTTTTAAAATTTCTTTTTATTATAATACTTAATATTGAGGAAGGAGGAGGCAAGGATCAGACATTGAGCTATTTAATCAGTCAACTCAACAGAAATATATATATATATGTATATATATATATAAAAGACAACTGTAAAAATAAACTAATAACAATTTTATATACATATATATATATATATATATATATATATATATATATATATGAAAAAAAACAAATTCAAAATAAACTAATAACAATTATCTTCTATATATATAAAACTGACAATGTGTGTGTGTGTGTGTGTGTGTGTGTGTGTGTGTGTGTGTGTGTGTGTGTGTGTGTGTGTGTGTGTGTGTTCTGAACTACTCAGATAATCTTATTCCACCAAATTTGGAACATAGATTGTACTCGATACTGGGTGAGTCCGGGCAAAGAAATTAGTCATTTTTCAAAAATCATTTGCTGACAATTTTTTTGTATCTTCTGTGCTTCTGTAAAAAAGAACTTTCTCCCGTCATAAATGTTTTCACATTTCATGTGATTATAATTTTTTTTTTATATAGATAAGAGGCACAGAAAGAAAAATCTTCTTTATTTTAACTTTACAGATTGGATGAGGTTCATGATCTTTTTTTCAATAAACCCAGGCAACGCAGGGTAATGCTGCTGATATATATATATATATATATATATATATATATATATATATATATATATACACCTTAAGATGTATTCTCGCCATTTAAATCATTAACCTCTATATTTGTTTTTTTGTATGAATGATTCATGAATTTATAAATTAAAATTGCACCTTTAATTGAAATATATATATATATATATATATATATATATATATATATATATATATAAAAGTGAACATAAGCGTCAACACTTAGAGGCGACAGTCTGTTTCATATATATGCAATCGTCAGCCACATGACAGACTGTCGCCTCTAAAAACAGTTATTTGTTTTTTTATATTTACATGTATCTATCTCTGATATTGAGCACTTTATCCCATAAATATATGCACACCCTAAGACTATATATATATATATATATATATATATATATATATATATATATAATATAGATAACTAGACTCGTTTTTTTTAAAACCTCGAATTTTTGATTTGCTAATCAAATCAATTTCGAGGGAAAAAAAGGTTTTAAAAAAAGAAAGAGCTACAAACATGAACTTCTGCCGACAAAAAAATCGCACAGATGCAGGTCTGAAGCCCAAAGAAAAAAACCCGATACGAGTAAACAACTAACTAACAAAAGAGCTCAATACAATCGTAGAGCAGACCTAGATACACCTAGTGAGCCAGACAAACCTACCTAGGTTTCAACTAAACGGATCGTCAGGGAAATATATATATTTATATATGTATGTATGTATGTACGTATGTATATATATATGTGTGTGTGTGTATGTGTGTGAATCGGCGCATAGAAAGTTTGCCTACTGAACATGACACTCCATGCACTATGGGTTGATATTACAAGGCCGCAACCACTTGATGTTATCTTCATGAGAAGGTAATCCCAGCATGTGGCAGTGTTGTTCAATTTATTCTTTTTTAAAACCACACCACGTGTTTTGGACCAAAGGATGGAGAATGAAATTATATTTATTAATCTATTCAGCATATTTTGATTATTATGCTTTACAATGTCACAAGTCGTCGTATATGATAAATTGAGTTCTGGTTTCGTCCTTCTCTGGTGATCACGCCAGATTATGCGCTCTCTCCCAGAAAATGTAACTAAACTTGTCGTATAAACCACTTGTTGTTTCTGTGGCTGTTGAACAAACACAGATGTGCCTGAACAGGTGTCTGTAAGATGGATTGTTTTACGGCCTTAGCAGATAGATGTGTTCAGAAAAAATTGCCAAAATACCATTACTTTAAGGCCTCAATTACATCTTTCATCCTTTCACCACTGCTCATTTAATTGGCAAGATGTGCGTTTCTCAAACATAGAACAAATTTTAACCTGTTCTCCTTCTAGATGAATAACCTTAAGGGTTCTTCGGCGATTATTATGATGTCAAGATGGCTGAACGTCTTATCTGAAAATCTGGAGAAATGAAACTCAATTAGGAGGTTTTTTGTTTTTTTTTAGATATTAAACATTTTATCGGATGAACAAATATGCTGTCATACGATTCTTAATTATTGTTGTTATATCTGTCATATATATATATATATATATATATATATATATATATATATATATATATATATAAATATATATATATATTTAAACAGCAAAACTTCCTTTATATGTTTCATTAAAAATGACAGACAAGGTACTATTGTTGATCTTTTTATTTAATTTTTAAATATGTTCGAACAAGAGCTTTTTTGTGTAAAAAAGGGTGTGTAAGAACTGTCCAAATGTTTTATATTTCCAAAATATAAATACATTTAGCCATTATCATTCATATATGTGCTAAAATATTCGTAAATTAAAAAAAACAATGTAACTAACCGTATTTATGGAAATTAAAACACCCCTACCACACACTAAGACATATACAGAACGTATATAAATGTATTAAACTGAAAAATCGAATCATCCTTGATAATGGCTAAAAATATATAGCCATAAGCGCTCAAAATATAAAAACATTTGGACAGTTCTTACACAAAATTGTCCAGAAAAGAAAGCTCTTGTCAGAACAAAAGAAAAATTAAATAAAAAAATTTAACCGTAGTACCTTTGTCTATCGTTTTTCAAAATATGAAATATATATATATATATATATATATATATATATATATATATATATATATATATATATATATATATATATATATATATATATATATATATATATTATTATTATTATTATTATTATAAACGTTATTTTAATCGGTACTGTAAAATTTTGAGTTGCTATCACTATATTTTTATTTTATTAAACAGTGAAATTATAAAAACATAAAATTTTTCAAACCCAAAAATCTGGTTGTTATTATTTTCATGCCTGCAGATCTGACATAATGTCATTAAAAATTCATCGCTCTATGTGTGAAATGTGATGTGCGTTAAAAATAAATGCAAAATGTCATAAATATCTTGTACATTTTACCTGTTCTTTTATTGTCCCTTCACCTGACTAATCCTTCTCTTCCACGCTCAGTAAAGTTATGCGTCTTAGTAGCATTATCGCCTTGCTTGTGGTGAAATGATTTTTAAAAAAAATGTGATCATATTTGTGCGCATTTCAGATGATGTGAAATTCCTCGTCAGGCATCCAAATCTTTCCTAGCTACTCAAAAAGTCATTTATATTCCCAGCAATTGAGAAAATCGGTAAATAGACGCTTTTAATGTTCTTCGTCTCGTCGTAAGTGTCTTCTGAATAGGATTTCAAAATATATTTGATAAAAAAAAAAAAAAGAAGGAAAGCATAAATAACTGGCCAAGTAAAACAAGACAAAAACGTAAAAGTAGCGAAAAACAATTTTTTTTAATAAAATTTTTATTTGTTATGAAAAAAAACAAAAACGATAGTCGACAACTATTTTAAGTAGATGCACAACCTCGTTGAACACTTAAATGAATACTTTCTGTTTTAAGGAGTGACTCATCAATTACACTCTTGAAATCTTTTTATATTTGCTTAATTCAATCACACAGACACAGACATTTACGGGTGAATCTATCAATTAAAAATATATATCTAAATATAAGTGTCAAATTTATATAAAAATGAAATTTATTGCTTTTATATCAATTTACTGGAAACTATTGAATACTAACTTTCCAACCATAACAGAGTCCAAAATCGTTTCCACCAATAATTCAAGTGTTAGACATATTTTCCAATTTTTTAAATATTTTTTTTCCCGCCAGACATAATATTGCAAAAAAAAAAAAACTGTTACTAAAAATTGTAAAAATGTTCAAATGATCCTTTGGTAATTCTAAAACACACCATTCCAGATCCTTATACGTCATGCCATTTCGATGAAGTCGAATCATCCTCAATAATAAAAATTCCATATATAAAAAAAAAAACCTCTCATATATATCCCCTCAAGAAATATGCCATAATTGAAACTCCCGAATGAATGCTTTTTGGATTTCAATTTAATATTCAACTCAGGTCGATTGTTGTTTTAAATCCATATCCTCATAATGATCAAATTTTGATTAAAACCACTTGACGTTGAAACATATTTTGGTCCGTGCAATTAATCAACGTGGTCACTACTTGGTTGAGTAACCGCTTTGGGAATACGATTTGCTGTAATCTTAGATAATGCGATGGTGTAATGGACAATGGCTATATTGATAAATATCGGAGACATCAAAAAAGTAATTTCCATTTCCCAATTATATTCAATTACGCGCAGTTATCCTTGGAGAAGGTGTGAATCCACTTTTTCACCCTTGTAATAAATATGGGTTAATCATTCTCTTGTATCATTAAACCATTATTATCAAAAGAAATAAATTTTTCTTACAATCTAAAAATATTTTCTGGAATTAAATACCCTGCAAAATTTGATAAGCCGTAAATAATCCGTTTCAAACGAAAAAATAATCAATCAATTTGTTCGCTTTCTATCTTTTTCTCTTTTGTTCGACTGTAAATTTCTATGGAAAGAAGTTCTCTAGAACTCTGTATTGGGTAAAGATTATTTTAAAAAAATCCCCCTAAGGAAGAATTTTTAAATCTCAAATGTGAATTTTATCAAGTTTTGCTTATTATTTGTATTTCCTCATTATGAACTCCATCAAGCAGGAAGTTAATATATCATAACCCTTCCCTCAGTTTCTGTCCAATACCTTTGTCAGGCGGTAATGTCTTTGGAAAACTTTAACAGGAGATAACAATATTTGACATCCATTAGACATGGCACATGGAACTAGAACAAAATTTACCCCAGCGAATTAAATAAAGGGTAAAATTGGGACAATGATTAACCACCTGAAAGAAAGCCGGAATATAACGGCCGAAACGTTGTGATAAATTTGGCAAAAAAGATGAGGATGATTTCTTATTTGTAAATAATTTATATATTCCCTTTAAGTGAATGACTCAAAATTTTAAAAAGTAAATTTTAATCAGTTATGTGTCATGCGTGATACACGCATTTTTCGATACATGACTGTTGAAGGACAAATAGTATTAGAGATAATTCTTTATACATACATATATGCGTACAATAGTCCGAATAATGTAAATAATGTGTGTGTGTGTATATATATATATATATATATATATATATATATTATTTACTCATTTTTAAAGAGAGAGAGATTTAAAAAAGTTTTGGTACGGAAAGGTTATTTAATATCGGAGTTTTATAGATGTAAAAAATGTGAACAAAAATTAACAGTGCATCAATGATTGCACATTTTTTTCGTTTTTTATTTTCCCTCAGACTTTAAATACATATATATATATATATATATATATATATGTGTTGTGTGTGTGTGTGTGTGTGTGTGTGTGTGTAATGTATGTATTTCATTGAATAATAAAGATATATTTATTTTCATACTGATCTCTTTAATTCCTGTTATATATATATATATATATATATATATATATATATATATATATAGAAAGAGAGAGAGAGAGAAAGAAAGAGAGAGAGAGATGTAAAACTGATCATCTCCAGTTATAGAAAGAGAGAGAGATAAAACAGATTACCGTGGGGAACTTCAATGTGGTGTAATTATTAGTAAACTTGTGTCGCTAAATCGATCACAACCGTGTAGTGAGTGCACCTCACTTCCGACCTTGTGCCACGTCTCAGATACTCTTAGTCAGATACTCAACAAAAAATACATATTTTTATATACACACTAGCAGCATGGCCCGTCGTTGCCCGTGCTTGATTCAAAAATCGTACGACTCATACAGCAATCGCTATCACTTGACTTAAAATATTTTTGCCCTTCATTGCCTTTAAAAGAATTCCCTTTGCCGTGCTGATGTTGCTACATGCCTTACTTCTTGCCTATCTCACACTGCGAATTTTTTCTAAGCTCTATACTAAACATTAAATCTGTTACGAAAAAGAACTAAACAAAATGAACACAAAACGATCAGCTTTAAAAAAAGAACTCGTAACTGGAAAAACCGAATGAAAAAAGAATGTTAACAACAAATACTTTTTCACACCAAACCCAGTTCTGCGTAATCAGAATCAACGTTGAGTTTAAGCAAGCGAATGAGCCAATTGGAGTAAAGTGCCATGCAGATTTAAATTTTTCCCACTTGTGACGAATGCAGCAATCGATTTTCTTTGCATGCAAGCATGCTAGTTAACATTTGTGTCAGTCAGCTGTTGGCTCTCACGCTGGCCAATAGAATCTTCCTGCCTATTCGTGACAGCCAGCTATTGGCTCTCACTCTGGCCAGTACAAAATGGCCGCAAACTACATGAAAACTGCGGTAGAATCATGAAAAAATCGATTATTTCCACTATCGATGGGAGTTGGGAAAGGAAAAGTCGGTCTTGGCCTTCCTGCTAACTTGGAGCATTTTTATGTAAATTTTGGTGAAAATCTATATATATGTCTTGTATGCCGTGCATTCGTTACACACACACACACACACACAATGACACACACACACACATCCTGCCTTTCATAGATAGAGAGATATATAACAAAAATATTAAGTTTGCTGAAAAACAATCCAGGTCAGGTAATACAAAAAAAAAAAAATGGCGTCATTACGTACGAGAAACAACACTTTTATCGACAGAGATGACGCGGCGGGCAAGTTAAAGGTTATAACAAGAACATTTGTCATTGGATAAAAATTCTTCTTTATTTGAATTAATCCGATGGGTTTGCAAATGTAATGTATTGGTCTGTATATAAAACAAATTACCACCAACAGCAACTCATTATAGTTTAATTCACCTTAGTCCACGCACATAGTTAATTTTTGGTAGTCATTCCTCAAACCTGAATAGGTGCGGCGGTATATATATATATATATATATATATATATATATATATATATATATATGTATGTATGTATGTAAAAATATTGTTTCAAGGTATGCTATATTTATGGATTAAAGTACACAATATCAGGAATAGAGCGTATATAAATATAACAGTGGACATTGAAGGCAACACCCAGTGGCGACAGTCTGTGTCAAGCTTGATCGTAATCTTTAGGCCTGACGTGTGTTAACGTCAATGGCCACTTTATATATATATATATATATATGTGTGTGTGTATGTGTGTGTGTGTGTGTGTGTGTGTGTGTGTGTGTGTGTGTGTGTGTGTGTGTGTGTTTCGAACAATAAAAAATATTAAAAAATAAAATCTTCAGAGACACTGGGTTGTATATTAATATTTTTTCGTTTTTATTATTTCAGTTAGATTCCTCGACTAGTTTCGGCCAACATGGTCATCATCAGGAGAAAAAAATTCTGCTTGTTAGTAGTAGTGAACTACAGAAATGAATGTCTAGATGCAGAAAATGAATGTTTGTCTGTAGTTTTCATTTTGTTTTTGGGGTTTTTTTAGCATGAATTTTGGTCAGACCTTGTGTTGGTCAAACAGTCTCTTTTAAGTTGTTATTTAAGATAAGAGTTGGATGGATTCATGCTGCTCTGAAATCCCTTAGTCATTTAGAGTTATTGGTTCCCGCAATATATATATATATATATATATATATATATATATATATATATATATAATATATAATATAATGGCTAAAAAGGCTCCATGGTCATAATTTATTCCATTGGAATCGTAAATACGATCCAATTCATCAGAACTGTTGAGATGTTGTGAGTTTCCCGCGTGTCGGTGTATGAATCAAGACAAACACAGTTGTAGAGGAAAATACTGGTATATTCATAAAAGCAATTAACAATAGAATGATTAGTAGAACGAAGGTTGGTTAGTACGAAACAATATCCAAAGTCTATAGTCCAACGGTATGTACCGGGTAAGCTTATCTGGACTGCTGACGCTCTGTCACTCTCTCCCCCGTCCTCTCTCTAGAGCTGACTTATATAAGAGGGACCAGTCCATTACTAGTTAGAAGGTGGGTGCGCCCCAACACAGACCTACAAATTCAAATTTACCACTAATTAATAATGGATTAGGCAAGTAAGGATGTGTATGTTTATGACTTTTTCCATTTTATAGTGCTATTTTCAATACTATTATTCCCCCAATAAATAACCCAAGAGCCCCTCAAGATAGATGGTTACTGAATGAAGTTGTTGCTAGGACGTAAGGAGAGTAGATAAGAAGTGCAGATTATAAAGATATGTAGGAAAGATAACCGTTGATCCTTGACTTGACGGGATTAAGATTGTAATGTTCGGAGTTGGTTGGTTTGTTGATTTTGTTTAGCAGCATATCAACACCTCTATGGCTTATTTAATGCCGAGAACTGAATATTTTCAAGGCAATTGTATGCCTTCAACTACAGATAAAATGTACTGCTGGTGAGTTTTACTACGAAAAGTTACTGTTGGTCATTTTTACTATAAATAGGTACTGTTGGTCATTTTTACTATGTATAGGTAATGTTGGTTAGTTTTACTATGAATAGGTACTGTTGGTCATTTTTACTATAAATAAGTACTGTTGGTCATTTTTACTATGAATAGGTACTGTTGGTCATTTTTTACTATAAATAAGTACTGTTGGTCATTTTTACTATGAATAGGTACTGTTGGTCATTTTTACTATAAATAAGTACTGTTGTTCATTTTTACTATGAATAGGTACTGTTGGTCATTTTTACTATGAATAGGTACTGTTGGTCATTTTTACTATAAATAAGTACTGTGGGTCATTTTTACTATAAATAAGTACTGTTGGTCATTTTTACTATGTATAGGTAATGTTGGTCAGTTTTATTATGAATAGGTACTGTTGGTCATTTTTACTATGTATAGGTAATGTTGGTTAGTTTTACTATGAATAGGTACTCTTGGTCATTTTTACTATGAATTGGTACTGTTGGTCAGTTTTACTATAAATATGTACTGTTGGTCAGTTTTACTATAAATAGGTACTGTTGGTCATTTTTTATGTAAACTACATCGAGAGATTGCAGGTTCTGAGGAGCGTCGAACGATCTCTGAATTGCTGTTGTTCCAAGACCCAGTCTGACCTGAGAGTGGTGGCATCTGTTAGAATCTAAGCTATGAGTAAACAGTAAACCACCAAACGAAACACTATGAAAGAAGAAAAATAAATTTCTATAGTAAAAATACCAGCAATACATTTTTAAATGAGAAAAATGACCAACAATGCATATACTAAAATGACAAATACATGTAAAATAACCAACAGTTTTTTATTGTAGTTGATGGCATACAACTGCGTTCAAAATATATTTAGCTGAAGCCATAAAATTGCGTCCAAATTATTTATATTTCGGCATTAAATAACCCGTAGAGCTTAACATGCCACTAAATAAAATCAACGAAACAAATCACTTTTTTATATAAAAATGTATTGCTGGTTTTTGTACTACAAAAAAGTATTTTTATAATTTCGTAATGTTGTTTTTGTTTGGGGCCCTAACAGGTGCTACTACCCCGGGTCAGAGTAGACCTGGGAACAATAACAGTTAAGATGTGGTCGACATTCTTCAGAAACTCTAATCTCCCTATTGGATATCTTGCTGCTGGATGTAGTTTATCGTCATACCCAGGATTTTAGTGTCGGGGAAGCATCCTCTTGGGAATCTGTTCCATAAAGTATTAGGTTGGTGCCAAAATTAATGACGTAATCATGTCGTTTTTTGACGTATTTTTTAACGTCAAAAACGACATTATTACGTCATTATTTTTGCACCAACCTAATACTTGAGAAGCTGGTCAAATGGAACTTTTTTCTAACTAATGGAATATGAGGCGAATGAAGATTATTTATCCCAGTACACGCTTTATAGCGAGTTTTACTTGTAATGGTTAGTAGTAATGGAAGTAAAGAAGGTGGCTTGTCAGGACATTTGACACAGGAATACCGATTCGAAAGGATAGCGACATTTCAGCTGTGTGAAAGGGGTTGCAAATAATTCATCACCCACATGGATGCGTAGAAGCTTTTGAATTCTATCAAGGCTGGAAAGGGAGGACTGGTTAGCTCCAGCTCGGATATGACAGCAGTAACCCATTTTTCAGTCTGATTTAGCTCTTATAGATATAGTACATTGCAGGAGGATGCCGGTTCGGCACAATGAACCGACAATTATATCAGTATCTTTAGCGATGGATCATATTCAAGGGTTAGTCATAAATTATCCGCACATTCGTCATAACATATCTTTAGGTTTGTCACACTGCCTTCTGCTCATTCGTGCTTATAGTTGCTACTATTGTGGTCACGTTATCAAAGTTTGAGCTTGATCGCGCTAATATTTGTCCATGTTAATTCGACAATTGCGCACGCGCGTGTGTGTTTTAAATTTTGCCCCAAGCAAGGTGGTAAAGCCACTAGCACGCAAGGGGTTACAGAAAGTGGGAGCGAGAATAAAGAGGCGTGATAGAGGAAAGGATGACGAGGAGGATAGGGACTAGATCAAGGCATCTGGAGATGTCGATCGGCATTACATTTGAATAGTTGGAGATTATAGCTATCAGGGAAACAAGTAATAGGAAGGGAATTCTGCAGTCGAGAGGTGGGAGACATGAAGCTATTGGAGTAGAAGAGACGGCTATATTTAATTGTTTAGACAGTGAAATGGCGGGACTGTGATGCTAGCCTAGTAGCACGTTTAAATTCATGCAGTTTGGGAATTAGCGAAAATAGCTCGTCGGAGCAGTTACCGTGAAAGTATTTGTAGAAAAGACAGAAGGATGCGACGACATGTCTGTGAGAGAGCGACTGTAGACGAGATGCCAGATCAGGGCCAATCCCATTGCATATCCGTCTCTGGATTTTGTCGAGGACCTTAAGACGAACAGGCACCTGACCATATATGGCAGCTGTATTCCATGCAAGGGAAAATGGCTGATTTATAGATTTGAAGGATGGACTCGGGCGAGAAAAACTTTCTGGCGCGAAACAGGGAACCAATTTTCCTTGCGGTGGATGAAGCTATTGATTCAATGTATCTGTTCCATCTATTTTTGAGATACGTTTCTCTAGCGTATGTACCAATCGTAATGGTAATAATAGCCGTCTCCCTACAAGGAAACATTTAATGTTCAATGACCAAGCAGCCAGTACTGCTGTCGATTGAAATTTATAGAATCTTTCTCTTAAGGTAAGAAACAAAAAAGGGGAATCTATTAAAAGGAGGGCGTAGAGAACAAAAATTGTTAAGAAAGAAAAAAAAAGAATAGAAAATATATGAAAGGAAGTGAAAATGAACGAAAAAAAGAAAAGGAAAAAAAAATATAAGAAAACTGACAAAAAAAAAAACGAAAGAAAAAAAACAGAAAGAAAAAAGGAATATATAATTTCAATATCAAAGAGAATCCTGTCTTCTTTTTCTTCTTTATCTTTTCTTCCGTCTCTTCTTTTTCCTTCTTTTCCCCCTATTCTTTGAAATCCTTCCATCTTTCTCTATTTTTTTCATGAATAAAATAAACAGTTTATTCTCTCGGACTTGTCATTACATATGGAACTCTCTTCCTACTCTTTGATTTCCAATCAACTTGATCTTGAAGAATTTAAATAAAATGTCAGTCGTTGTCTTCTGTTTTCATAATTCATGTTCTTTTAGTGTTTTCTCTCTTTAATAATGTTGGTAATAATATCCGTTTCCTTAAAAGGAAACATTTAATATTCACTGACCGAGCAATGTACATCTGCTCTCGATTGAAATTTATAAAACCTTTCTCTTAAATCAAGACACAAAAAATAAGGAATCTATTAAAAAAAATATCAGAAAAACAAAGGAAAGGATAAAAATAAAGAAAGAAAGAAAAAACAAAGAAAAAAGAAAGAAAGAAAGAAAAAAAAAAAGAAAAAAGAGATTGTAAATGATCGCAAAATTTTGAGATGGAGAAGAAAAAAGAAAAATAGTGAATAATAGTAAAAAAGAGTGGAAAAGGAGAAGAAAAGAAAAGAAAAAAAAAAAAAGAAAGAATCAAAAGAGAAAAAAAAAGAACGAATAGAAGAGAATGAAAAAAGTGAAAATAACGAAAGTAAATAAGTAAAAATTCACCCAATATATGGCCAAAGAAAAACTCAAGGTAGAAATTTTTATTGTTTTGGAGTTATATTAGAATAAGAAAGGCCAAGATAACGGGAAATTGATAGACAGCTAATTCTAGATTTGAAGACTGTTAATGGTGATGGTAATATTTGGATTTCATTGATCTAGCAAACAATGTTATTGTCAATTGAAATTTACAAAATCTTTCTCTTAAAAAAGTTATCAGGAAAATAAGTTTCTCAAGACCAGGAATTATTATCGCTTTCTAGTATTGATGGGAGTTTCCTTTCTAACCTTTTGTTTGAGGTAATGTGGAAAGTCAGCATCTTGATTTATGACATTATTTTCTCTTCGAGTTACGTGTGATATCAATTTTAGTTGCTGTTGAAAGTGCTAATTTGATGTGGCTTCTGTTGTTGTTGTTGTTATTATTCATAATAATATTAAGCTCTACACATATCTGGCACATTATCCCTTCCCACTTACAATAGTTTCCAACATATTTATCAGGATTTGAACATATCCATTAGTGTTCATAGGCACAATATATAACAACATATATATAGCAAAATTGTCCAAATCGTGTAACAGTAAAAGTATCCATCCCACAAATTGTTTAATATAAGTCTTTTAGCCATCTTGACACAAGTTTTCGTAAGAATCACGGAATAATATATATTAAGCTCGACACAACCCTTAATTTTCTTGGAACAATAAGATGAATTGTATAACCAAATTAAAGGAATTAATATCATTCATTAATTAATGATTTGACTCTTTCCAAAACAGATTAAATCTACCAAGGATTGATTTACTTGGCAAAGTTTAAGTTGTTTTAAAATATTTAAAAAGTTTGAGATGTTTTGGGGGTACCAACAAAAAAAGAGATGTTTTGGGGTACATTTGAAAAATGTTTGAGATGTTTTTTGGGAGATATTGGCAAAATTTGAGTTGTTTTGGGGTACATGGCCCATTTTAAAATTGAGCTTTGTTAATTAATAAAATATAAAAAACATTCGGCAATCATCGAACGAGCAGCCTGCTAATTTCAGATGACATTTATAAAATCTTTCTCTTAAAGTAATTTTTATGAAAAAACGTCCTGTAGTATTTATCGCTCTTTCTAGTATTGATGGGATCGTCTTTCCTTAACTTTTCATTTGAAGTAGAGTCGAATGAAAACATATTGATTATGTTATTATTTTCTCTTCAAGTTACATGTGCCATCCATTTTATATGTTGCTGCTGTTGATAGTCCACAAGTGATGTGCTTTCTGTTATTTGCCACACTTCTTTGTTAGTGGTTCTGTAAAACCAGTCCACAATGTTCAAAGAAGGGTGGACTTTGCCAAGACTAACAACCTTCACTCACTCGAAGCCATTTTTAACCATAGACCTTAGAAAGCGATTGTATGCAACTGATGCTTGAGATATTTCTGAACGGGTTTGGCACCATGCATGACATCCATATGAAAGTCCTGATGTGACGAGACTATTTAAGAAGATGAATCGAGGTTTCAGGTTGAAGTTTTTGGTTTTAATTTATTATTTGGAAATGAGCGAAACCATCTTTCATTCAAGCTCATTTTATGTTCAACTTCCATTTTTGTTTAGAATTAAAGACATAGACATATCTCTTCTGTTCCATCTCTTCTGTTTTTGTTTATCAAATCAAAGATGATTTTTTGCCATATATTAATATGACGCTATGTTCTGATGTTTAATATATAAATAAAATATATATAAAATATATATATAAATATAAAAGAAAAAATGTTCTCCTGTTTTTCAAGAATATTTAGTTTTTAATTAAATATATATATATATATATCCATATATATATAATATATATATATATTTTTTATTATTTTAAATTGGACATATATTTGCCCTTTTTTTGCTATAAACATGAATTTTAAATATAATTTATATATAACGTTATCCATATATTATATAATATATATTTTATATATATATTCAATATAATATTGCGAATATATATATATATATATATATATATATATATTATATATATATCTACATCAAAATATATTTATATATCAACAAATATATAAATCTATTTATATATATTTAATCATATATATAAACTATGATATTTATTTATCTGATATCATTTTTTATCAATTTATATATATTGAAATATATATTTATTTTATTTATATAAAATATTATATATATTTTTATTTTAATTATATATATATATATATATTTTTAAATTTCATATTTGATATATATAAAATATATCGTCATATGTTATATATATTTGAACTATATATAATATTTATTATAATATATATATATATATATATATATATATATATAATATTAAATATAAATATATAAATATGAATAAATATATAATTATCAATAAAGTTATTTATAATTTGATGAAAATTAAAAAAAAACCGTATATTAATTTTAAAACAAAATTCAGGCGGCACCCATTCTATTTCATATTAACTTGTATATGTCTGTTATACATATATATATATATATATATATATATATATATATATATATATATATATATATATATATATATATATATATATAAAAATATATACTGAATGAAATATAAAAAAGAGACTATAAGATCTAATGCACTACTCGTAAATATATTTATTTATTTGGGAAATATGTAATAAACATTTAATCGAAACATGTGGATAGAAAAATAGTTGGCTATCTTCTCGCTGGATTTAATCAACATAAACAGCGAATCGATTCTAAGGGAATTAGTACCTGTTTTTACTATAAAACACAATTTTAACTTAAGATACGAAAGATATAAATAAACTGAAAATAGACCAGATAGTAAAGTTATGTAACCTAGAAAGGGTTACTGATTGTAAAGATTTACGAAGGTTGAAAATGAAATGGTAATCTTTATAACATCAACAAAATATAATACTCGCCAGCGTCGTGAAGTAGGTAAACCACTGCTCGTGGTGAACTACTTTCAAAATTACCATTAATAAGATACTTAGAATAGTTTCCAACATATTTATCAGGATTTGAACATATCCATTAGTGTTCATAGGCACGATATATAACAATATATATATAGCAAAATTGTCCAATTCGTGTAACAGTAAAAGTATCCATCCCACAAACTGTTTAATATAAGTCTTTCAGCCATCTTGACACAAGTTTTTGTAAAAATCACTGAATAATCCCTTGAGTTATTTCAACTCAATCCATAAGACGTTTGGCACGTGAGAGAGGAGCTTCAGCTATGACTGTCCAAAGAGCAGTGAAAACGGACTTGATAATGAAATCGTACGTGAAACTTGTGAGGCAACTTGTTACTCTAGGATAGAAATTTAGAAGGTTAGAGAGGCCGAAGATCATCTGGAATAAGTTGTAAAATGATCCTAAAATAATAAATACATATTTGAACTTTATTTCAATCCCTCATAAGCTTTCGATCCTTAGCTATGATTAATTAATGATGAACATGTCATTTTCGTTTATGATAGATTTCATCACGATTCTTCTGTTAAGCTTTGAGAGTAATTATACATTCTTATTGCTTAAAGTAGAGTCTAATAGCGTTATAAAAATCTCGGAGAATTACAGTAAGATATCTTTAATCATTTCTAAGAAACAACGGTTCAAAGCATAATCAAAAAAAATTGGCACTTTTTTGCCGTTGCACGATTTTGAAAATTTTGTTGTTACACCCGTATATATATATATATATATATATATATATATATATATATATATATATATATATAAAAAATTATAATGTAGTGGTTCCAACGAGATTGAAAATATGTATATTAAAAAAAGAAGAAATGCCGCAAACGTTTTTGGTTGTAATGTGGATTTATTTAGAAAAAATATTATGCTTTGTTTTACATAATTTTGATGACACGTGTTTCTGGTCTCGTGACCGTCTTCAGGTAAAAGTGGAATTTCCACATATTATTAAAAATAATAATTAATTTTTTCTTCATGTTCAATGTTAAATATTCTCGATATGAGACATTTTCTGTTTGTGTGTTGGTAATCTGAATTTCCCAATTGCGATTTTCTTTATTTTAATGATAATGTTATTAAGCTTATCAGACGATATGAAAAGAATTTACATAAAATAAATAGACAAAACTTGCCTATATTATTTAATGAAACATGCATCAATAAAAAAAAATGGGCCCTAATTACACACGATGATCAAGCAACCCACCAAACTATCAACACTTGGAATTATAAATGTAGCCTTGTGAAAAGGCAAATTGAAATAGCCAAATATATTTTAATGCAATTGTCATCTTTGATAATGGCTTATGTAAGCCGAAAACTCAGATAGGATTAAAAAATATGTATCAATATTGGGGTTTTCTTTATATTAATGATAATGTTATTAAGCTTATCAGACGATATAAAAAGAATTTACATAAAATAAATAGACAAAACTTGTCGACATTATTCAATGAAACATGCATCAATGAATATATATATATATATATATATATATATATATATATATATATATATATATATATAATAATATATATGCAGTAATTACGCCTTCAAGATGGCAGCTGTTGATGTACGAAATTTACAAAACATTTATGAAAACAGGCATTATATAAATTTTGCAAATGTCAACAGTTGCCGTTTTACAAAGGATTATATATATATATATATATATATATATATATATATATATATATGTGTGTGTGTGTGTGTGTGTGTGTGTGTGTGTGTGTGTGTGTGCACTCGCAGTTTACATTTGCAAAGTGCTCAATATCAGTGATAGAGCTAAAATATTCATTTGTATGGATATTAGTTTATGACCCTCGGATTGCTTATATGATTGTAGGTGTGTATATGAATTAAAATGCGTACACCTGAATGTATGTGTGTCAATGTGTTTGAGAGTGTCATTCCAAACAAACAGAGAAGAAAACTCACCCTTCCACCCACAAACATAATCAAGCACAAATAGACATAAATAAATCCATTTTTAAAAAATAAACCAAATTGTCTGAGAATCACAACATCGTGAAACCCAGGTTCACAAATTAATATCCTTACAACTGAATATATATATATATATTGTTCCAAAACAATAACACATTTCTCATAGTATTTTTTCGGATTACATCTCTGTTTTCGTTGTCCTCTTATTACCGAGAAGTAAAAAACAAGAACAAAATCTATTTCCATACCTGAGGATGTCTGTAGGAACAGACGAAAGCTTGTAAAAACTAAAAAAGACCTTATGAAACTTGAATTTATAAACAGGGATCATGTCATTCATATACAGGTTCGAGGTTAGTGTAACTTAATGAAATTGTTTGCGAAGATGTATTCTCGCCATTTAAATCATTAACCTCTATATTTGTTTTTTGTATGAATGATTCATGTAATTATAAATTAAACTGCACCTATAATCGAAATTAAATATATATACATATGTGTGTGTGCGTGTGCGTGTGTGTGTGTGTATGTGTGTGTGTGTGTGTTTTGTCGAAGTATAACAAAATCTAGCATATGCTTTATTTTCTTCCGTTCTGTGTCATCTCTCTTTCGCTTCTCTCTTTTTCTTTCTTTGTCTTCTTTCTTCTACTCTCTCTTTGTCTTCTCTCTTTCTCTCTCTGTCTTTTTTTTCTTTTTCTCTGTCTTTGTTTCCTCTCTGCCTTCTCCCATTCCACTCCCTCCATCAACCTCTGCTTCTCTTCCTTTTCTGATATTCTTCTAATATCTTTCTTTTTGAATGTTCTTTTTCCCCTTTTTTTGCTTTCTACATTTCATCGCCTCTTTCCTTTCATTCTCATTCTCACTATTTCCCCCTTTCTCTTTCTTTCTTTCTTTCTTTCTTTCTTTCTTTCTTTCTCCTCTCACGCTTCCTTTTTACATTTCCTCATTTCTATCTCTTTCTTTCTCATATTCACCTTTTCCTCATTTTCTTTTCCTTTCTTTCTTTCTCTTCTTTTATTTTTTTAAAACCTTCTCTCTACAAAATTGTTTTCTTTTCAATCAGTCCTTCAATACCCCTCTCTCTCTCTCTCTCTCTGCTTTTCTCTTACTCCACTCCGCATCATATTTCTCCTTCCTTCTCTATCTTCCTCATTTCCTCTCCCTTTGTATTTTTTCCTGTTCTTTTTCCCCCTCTTTAACACCCTTTCCTCTTCATTCTTTCTGTCGTGTCACTCTCGTGTCAAACACTATAAATAAAGAAGGCAAAATAGAGCTATTAGAACTGACAGGGATAACGATTTTCATATAAAAGCCGCCAGTGTATCAGTATTTACCCCTGCACAAAAAAGTGGGGGTCAGGACACTGCCTCGCAGAATTTGTTTAGTCACCGGAAACCCAGCCCTTAAATTCACCCGATGTTTTTTTTCCAAAATGGAACCAACCGCCTGTCTTAGAAGCACTGCGTTTGTTCCTTAATGGAGAATGGATTGTTTAGTCTTCGTATCAATGCTTATTTTCTTAACCTGGTTCTGATTTTGGTTAGAAGAAGCTACAGTCTGAGTGAGAAAAAAAATTGAAGGCAAGGATCAGCTTCACTTATTTTAGTTTAGTTGTTTACCAAACAGGATTGACGTTTTATGCACGATTTTTGTTTTAAGGCTACATTTGTTTCAACTCAAATTGTATGGATGTACGTAATGGATATATATATATATATATATATATATATATATATATATATATATTATAAATTTACTAATTTAAAAAATATGGTTCCATCGCTAAACAGGAATTACCATGTTTCAAAAAACAAAACTAAAAACATGGCACGTGGAACTAGGACAGTCTACCCCAGTGAGCAAATAAAGGGTTCAGTTCGACATTCCAACCACCTGAACAAGGGGTAAAAATACAACGGCCGAAACTTTGTAATAAATATGGCGACAAAGATGAGGACAATAGTCCGAATTATGTAAATGGTGTACATAATACCTCATCTCAGCAATATAGACAGTTATAGAAACTAAAAACTTCAAATTTAATTATAGAATTAAATTTAAATGCTTAGTAATGTTTCATTTTCAAGCGAATTTTGGAATAACTTATTTTGAAATTTACTGAGTTTTATAAGCACATACATTCTTAATATTAGTTTCTAAGGATATGGGGAAATTCATTTATTTTGACAAGAGGTGGTAGGGTATACATTTTCACTGACAACTATTGTATCAAAATATGAGTTACTTTCGAAATGAGGTTAAGGTAGGGTAGGGGTGCCTATTCAACAAATGATGACATTTTTTCGCATGTCGTCTGTTTTTTGGGGGTTTTTTTTCAATGACAAATGTTTTTCGGCATTTTTTCCGTACAATTTGTTATTGTATACATTAAGATTTTTTTCCAAAAGGGTTGTTTGAATATGAGTACTTCGTATTAAAATACAATGTTAAAAAATTATTCCTACTTCTAATTGCGATTAGACTATACTTCATTTAAAAACAAATAAATGTATTAAACTTACTTTATTATTTAAAAATTATTATTAAAATATCAAATATAAATATGTATCATTTTAAGACATTTTTATGTTTATACATTCTTTTCATAGATATAGATATTTAAGTAAATGCTCTGTTTATTATAAACAGTATTAAACAACATTTACCGGCCTGAATGTCCGAGAAATCTTCATAGAAAATATTCGTCCTGCGACAGGAATCGAACCTGTATCCTATACGGAACCGTCATATAGCCTGGCGTGCCTTTAACCGATTGGGCCACAAAGGATTTTCATTAGCAAGGTCGATTTTACTGTGTCCCAATCGGTTAAAGGCACGTCATTATGTCTGCTAATTTTCAACAAAATCCATTCGTACTCACGAACAACTTTCCGTGTATTGATGTTAAAGGATGAGAGAAATGTGCTACAATTGTTTAAATTTCTTATATTTTCATTTCCAAAGTACTTTCGATCCTCTTCCAAGATCATCTTCAAAAATCTACAAGTATACAAAACTATATGTTGTTCATTACTACAAGTATTTATACAAAGTTGTGCGTTGTTATCCATTATCGTATTTTTTCATTATCCTTTTAAATGCAAAACGGTTGACAATGTGCTGAGCGTTTATTAGAACGTGAAAAAAATTATCCACTATGGAATTTTTACTCAGTGTTATAATGTCATGGCAAAGCGCGCATTACAACATGAAAAAACTGTGTGTGTGTGTGTGTGTGTGTGTGTGTGTGTGTTAATATTTACATGCAGAGGTGTGTATTTTTTATATATGTTCGTTTATTTATTTATTAACAATTATTTTTTTAAGTTTATATTTTATTTATTTCATTTATTTATTTGCTTATTTGAAGTTTATATCGTATTATTTTATTTATTTGTTTATTTTTAATTAGTACTTAGATAGTAAAGTAAGTATTTATTTATATGCCTATATTTACCCATTATTTCACTTCTCTCGTTTAAGAGTTGATTTTGTTTTTAAAACTAATTATTTTTAGTAGTATCATATAGATATGCGGAATTATATTAGGAACTTATACTATTCTAAATCTTTCGCTGAGTTCTGAATATTTTTTAAATGTCCTTAATCAAATTAATAAAAGTTTGCTAATTGAAAATAGATATATGTCAGATTCTTAGCCAGTAAGACAGTGTTTCTTAACTCCCATTGACTTAACAAGATTTTCGTTCAACCTCTAAATCAAAATGCAACATTGTAGCATATGTCATATTAAATCAGGTCTCTTCAAACCTTAAAGTCTACTGAGAATAAATCCACGTGTCTTCTTCCTTCCTCGCTTCATTACATGTTCATAAATTTGAACAGCTTTCATACTTGTAGGGGGAAGATTTATTCTACGATATGAATGAGTAACAGTTGTGCTTTTTCGGAGATGAATAGCTGTACTCCTAATTATGTTATGATGACTGGGTGTCACTGTAACATGAAGAAAGTTTCTCCTATGATGTGGGGTTTGAGATACTGTAACCAGCTGATTGTTACTTCTTGATCTACTATGAATTTTTATAGACGGAATATTAATTTTCGTTCCATGTTCACTAATAACAGCTGTAAATGAGAACTAACGACAATTTTAGAATAAAAAGGAGTGATTGTCATGTGAAGAAATTCTGTTTTATAAATTTGCTGTAACATGTGAAATGTTAATTTTTCTACTATGAAGAATATGAGCTGCTGTAACAGGGTGAATACTGATTCTAGTGACTTTTTTTTTCTTCCTCTCCTTTAATACAATATCTATATCTCTTGAATTTAACCTGGAGTCATTTTTTCCGTTTATATTTTGTTTACAGGTCTGAAAAAATGAAGGCTATTTTTATAGCTTTCATGAAATAAAGATTATTACCCATGGTATTTTAAGTGTTTGATCTATATATATATATATATATATATATATATATATATATATATATTAACTGATTTAAAAAAAATTTTCGCTACACAATTCTAACCATGTTTCAAAAATGAAAGCTAAAAGCTTCGAATTTAATTTTGTAATTAAATTAAAGACATTAGTTCCATTTCATCCTCAAGCGAATTTTGGAGTAACTTATTTTTGAAATTACTGGGTTTTAAATGCACTGCAAAAATTCATAATTCACGTTTCCTAGGATACAGAGAAGTCCACTCATCCAGACAAGGGGACGTTGTGTGTTCATTTTCATTAACTTTTGTTGTATCAGTTATTAGTTACGTTTGAAGAAGGGTTTTCGCTTAGGTAGGGGTAGGGATGTATTTTTCAACGAATTCTGACATCCGTTAAATGCATGTCGTCTGGATTTTTTAAAAAAATTATTGTTAACGGCAAAAATTCTTACGGCATTTTTTTCTGTTTGTATACTTAAAGATTTTTGGGCGTTGTTTAGGTTAGAATACGTTTTATTTAACTACGATAGTATATTAAAAATTAAAAGTGAAAATATTTTTAAAATCGTAGTTAACCCTATCTGTTTAATCTTAACCCTATCCAGTTGTACTGGATAGGATTAAGATTAACCTCAGATACGTTAAGCGTCACCAAAATGACTAAGGGGCTGAACTATTTTAAAACTCTGGTCCCCAAGTACACGCTGAGACTTCCTCTTTAAACTGGGCCTTGTGCCATATTCTGTTCGAGTGGAGCCACAGAAATATAAAACACACAACAGAGAATTGATTAATCAAAGATGACTTGTTAGAATTATTAAGAATAAACATAAATTGGTACGACAGTGGATCCTGGAAAGGAGGCAGAAAAAATCCTACCGAATCAAAAATGGACAGAATTTTTTAGAGTAAAATACAAAAATCGCAGCAAACATAACAGGAATGAGGGAAGAAAGAACAAAATGCCAAAGCATTCCGTAAGAATGGTTATAAGCAGCCATTATAGAAGACACGCGGAGGAATGGTCTAAAAGAAATGGTCACCAAGAGAATGAGAGGGAAAGGTGTGAAGTTTGAAATAGAATGAATAAACTGTGCAAATATCTGTCTGAGTGGTTGTCTTTGCTTAATTTCAAACTGCGTAAAGGTGACGTTGTTTCTAAGAGCGGTCGAGATGTGCGCATGCGTGTATCTGTGATGGAGAAAGGTCGGTAGGTGGCGATTGTTCATCACTTGCGTGGACAAGGCGTCTTTTGTTGAGAGTTAGAAGAGAGGGGAAAATAACATAAATAATAAAAAAGGTCAAGAAGCAGCGGGTGGCTGACGGAGGAATTATATGGTTGCGAAAGAGAAGAAGAGGTGAAAATATAAGTGGAAGGAAGTGAAACCGGAGAAAGGAAGAAGGAACGTGGAAAAGGAAAGGATATAAGAAGACAACGGAAGAGAAGTAGAAAAGAAAGAGGATGAAGAGAAATAGAAAGAAGGAGAAATTTAAAAAGAAAAAAAGAGAAGAAAAATGTGGGATAAAACTTTATGACTGTTTTGAAAAAAAAACAACAGTTTTTTATGATTTAATGCCGCAAGACATCATATTTAATCTTGGCTTAATATAAATAGTTAAGAAAAGAAATCGAAAAAGTAAAGCTTGAAATCTGGAAAAAAAGAAAGAAAGAAAGAAGAAATAGAAACCATGAAAGAAAAAAGAAGGAAAATATAATTAAAAATTCAATAAAACGAAAAACAAAAATTACGTAAGTAAAATGAATGAAAATTGATATAAATACGTAAGCAGGAAAAAAAAGATAAGCCCTCAGAAAAAAATTAAAGCTAAGATGAAAGGAAGGTCAGACATAGAAAAACGCAGAAACGAAAGTCGGACATTATGAAGGAAAAAGTGACTAACAGAGAAAAGTAAGGAAGAAATAAAGAACAAAAAACAAAAAATGGAAGAAGATATAAAGTCGAACAAAAGAATAGAACTAATGGAGGAAAGACAAAATAAAATAAGAATGAAGAAAAGACAGAATGGAAGAAGAAAAGAAAGAAGGACAAAATGGAAGAAAAAATGAAGGAAAGACAAAGTGAAAGAATTAATGGAAGAAAATCAAAATGGAAGAAAAATGAAGGAAAGACAAAGTGAAAGAATTAATGGAAGAAAATCAAAATGGAAGAAAAAATGAAGGAAAGGCAAAGTGAAAGAATTAATGGAAGAAAATCAAAATGAAAGAAAAAATGAAAGAAAGACAAAGTGAAAGAATTAATGGAAGAAAATCAAAATGAAAGAAAAGAATGAAAGAAAGACAAAGTGAAAGAAATAATGGAGAAAAATCAAAATGAAAGAAGACCGAAGAAAATACTAAATGAAAGAGGAAATGAAAGAAAGACAAAATGAAAGAAAACAATGAAGGAAAGACAAAGTGAAAGAATTAATGGAAGAAAACCAAATTGAAAGAAAAAATGAAAGAAAGACAAAGTGAAAGAATTAATGGAAGAAAATCAAAATGAAAGAAAAAAATGAAAAAAAGACAAAGTGAAAGAATTAATGGAGGAAAATCAAATTGAAAGAAGACCGAAGAAAATACTAAATGAAAGAAAAAATGAATAAAAGACAAAATGAAAGAAGAAATGAAGCAAAGACAAAATGAAAGAAGAAATGAAGCAAAGACAAAATGAAAGAAAAAATGAACAAAGACAAAGTGAAAGAATTAATAAGGGATGAAAAATAATACGGTGGAAGAAGTGATAGACAGATAAAAGGAAATAATCAATGAAAGACGGAGAGAAAGAAGAAAAAATGAAGGAGTGAAAGGGAGAATAAAAAAAAATGACAGACCCAGAAAAGGAAGGAAGGAAGGAAGGACAGAACAAATGAAAATTATATACTGGGAGAGGTGATGGTCGAAAAGATGCAAAGAAAAATGTAGGAACGGAAGGACAAAACGAAGGAGGAAAATGGTTGACCAACAGAAGTAAAACAAAATGGATAAAATGTGAAATGCAAACAAGAAAGAATGAAAATAACAATTTCAATTTAGGATTATGCTAAATAAGTTAACAGTTTAGAGAGTCTGACAATCTAAAGCAATGATTCTTAACCCCCGTGCCGCGAAATAATGTCATGGCATCCATATATCTATATATCTATATATAGAAGTAGGAATATACGGAAGTAGTAATAGCGTTTGTATTTGAATAAATGAATAAGTACACTATTTACATTATTCGGACTATTGTCCTGATCTTATCGCCATGTTTATCACAATGTTTCGGCCGTTATACGCTCCGGCCTTCTTCAGGTGGTTGGAATGTCGAACTGAACACTTTTTTCGCTCACTGGAGTAGACTGTTCTAGTTCCATATCTAATGGATGTCAGTTATCTCCTGTTAATTCCCCTCTCAAAGTTCTCCACCCACTTAACCAGGTATATACTCACACTCTTTGGATCCTGCCACTGGATCTAACTAACGCCTTTATCTACTGTTCCATGTGTCCTTGAGGACATCTGTGTATTAATTTCTGGATATTATAAACCTAATGCCTTCAGCACCATTCTTTACCAGTGCTCATATTGCAATTTTTGCTGTTATCATTGCATGATTTTTTACCAGAAACAAATGAATAAGTATTAAACTTTTTATCCTTTGATTAGCTAAAAAGGCTTTATCAGTTCTATTACAATTTTTATGTGAATTAAGCTTCTCAACCCTAAATAACATAAAAAAGAAGCGGGAAAGACTACGCTCAACTGAAAAAGAGATGGTGGTCTGCTTATCACACATTTGACCAAACACCGAAAAAATCGCAAAAAAAAAAAACCAGGCTCAGGTTTCAGCTTATTTAAATAATCTGCACAAATAGTTAAATAGAAACATTGAAATAAATTTCATATTTGTGTGAGTATTGTTTAAAATCTATGGTTTTATTTTATAACATTTAAATGTTTACCATTTAAAAGATTTGCTCTGTGGGCTGTGATATTTTCATTTGCTCCTAGGCGTACGATTGCTGAAAAGGGTTAAGAAACACTGATCTAAAAGGTCCATTTTAATAATTCTATAGTAAAGGTCAGGGACTTATTCACGTAAACCGGTTAAATAAAACCTTAACAGTTTTCATACGTAAGGATTTCCTTAATCCCTAAATCCAACAATGAGGCAGAGAAAAGAAAGAAAAACAGAGGAATCTATTAAAAGGAAGACGTAGAGGAGAAGAACAAAGAAAAGAAGAAAAGAAAAAACGAAAAACAAAAAGAAATAAAGAAAGAAAAAAATAAAGAAAAAAATAAAAAGGAATGAAAGAAAAAGAAAATGGCAAAAGTAAATAAGTAAAAGAATTCTTCATTATTTACATTATTCGGACTATTGTTCTCATCTTTGTCGCCATATTTATCACAACGTTTCGGCCGTTGTACGATCTGGCCTTCTTCAGGTGGTTGGAATGTCGAACTGAACCCTTTATTTCGCTCACTGGGGTAGACTGTTCTAGTTCCACGTGCCATGTTTGATGGATGTCAGCTATCAGTTATCTCTTGTTAATTTCCCTCCGAAAGTTCACCACTGCCTTAACCGGGTATTGAACTCACACTCTTTCGGTCTTGTTACTGGATCTAACCAACGCCTTTATCCACTGTGTACATAACACTTTATCTCAGAAATATAGACAGACTCAAAAGAATTCTTTTATTTTTTTTTTAATTTTTACCCAATACATGGCCCAAGAGTCATTCAAGGTAGAGGGTTACTGTGTGGAGTTGTATTAGCATAAGAAAGGGCATGATAAGAAGGAAGATAGATAGCTAATTCTCGACTCGAAGAGTGTTAATGGTAATCGTAATATTAGGCGTTTACTTATAAGGAAACATTCGTATTTCATTGACTAGTGTTATTGTCAATTGAAATTTATAAGCTCTTTCTCTTACGACAATTTATCGGGAAAATAGATTTCTCAAGGCTAGGAACTGATATTGCTTTTTCTATTATTGAAGAGGATTAACCAGTTATTTATAGTCGTGTGAAACGCCAATATCATGATTATACAATTAGTTTCTCTCTGAGTTACTCGTACTATCCATTTTAGTTGTTGCTGCTGTTGAAAGTCTTCCAGTGATGTCGCTTCTGTTATTTGGTGCGGTTCTTTGTGATTCTGTAGCGCCAGTTCACAATTTTGGCCAAAACCCACAGTGTTCACTCGCCCAAAGCCATTTTTAATGATTCATCTGAGAACATGTTTTATTATACAGTTGACAGCTTAGATATTTCTTAAAGGGTTTGGTGCTATGCATGACATCCGCATGAAAGCCCCATTCTGACGAGGAAATTTAAGGACATAACTTGAGTTTTAAAGTTGATGTTTTGATTTTGTAGAAACGCGCAGTGTTGAGTGAAACTCTCACTAGCGAAGCATATTCCATGCTCAATTTCCTTCTCACTAATATTATTTTTATGCTAAAATAAAAAACAACGGTAAAGAAGTAAACTTATCTTACAAAAAAAAAAACTCCAGTGACATACCACAAATCGTGAGGTAGGTGCGTAGTACCATATTGGACTCCTCAAATCCATCGAAATACTGTAATTTGAAAGGACATTGACTCCACAAGATTTTATTTTATCATTTCATCCCAAGCAAGGCAATAAATCCACTAAGATGCAAGAAGGTTACTGAATTTTAGAGAATATGAGAAAAATTCCTATTAAGGAGAACAAACAATAAAAGAACAATAATTAAGAAGACAGAACATTGACGTTGCGTTTAAATTTTTGAAGACCAAAGTTGACTGCAAAACAAGAAGCAGGGAGAGAATTCCACAAGCGAGAAATGCGATGGAACAAACTCTTAGCATAGAACTTACGGTTATATCTAGCCATTACAATTGAGATCTCGCCGCCAATCTAGTACTGTACTTAAATTCATAAAGTGAATTTATCATAGCGAAAAGTCCATCAGAACAATTACGATGAAAGTATTTATAAAAAAGGCACAGGGAAGCTACGTTACGGCGGTGAGAAAATGACTGAAGCCGAGATGCCAGGTCAGGACCAATAACATTGTAGATTCTTCTTTGGATTTCGTCAAGAATATTTAAACATATAGCAGGAGCACCAGTAATAGAAGAAACTGTTAGCAAAGAACTTACGGTTACATCTAGTCATTAAATTGCTCGATATATATATATATATATATATATATATATATATATATATATATAATTATTTATTTCAAAATATGATTCCATCGCTACATAAGAGTTCTCATGTTTCAAAACAAGAGCCGAAAACTTCAATATAATTATTTGAATTAAATTGAATTAAAGTACCAAGCTCTGTTCCATCTTCAAGCGAAATTTTTTTTGAATAACTAATTCTTGAAATTTACGCGTTTCATAAGCATATTCATTATTAAAATTAAAATTAAAATTACTATGGTAACGGCTAGAGCAATTATTTAAAAAAAGGGCGTAAGGGTTAATATATATATATATATATATATATATATATACTGTTAAGTGTAGCAGACAATGAATATCTATTATGTTTGATCATGAGCTGTTCTAAACTCCGTATATTTGCTTTAATTTCGGGTGAAAATAAAGACAAAAATTGTCCAACATTTGCATATTTTTTTTAATAAGCTGGCCCTTGATCTAAGGTTTCGGCTCACATGAGCCATCTTCAGAGTAGTTGTTTCATACCGCCTCGATAGCTGTTAACCTCTCAGACGGCACAGGATCTTGCATATGAACAGACCTCCCTAATCTGTCCCATATTTTATCTGTTGGTCATATGTCGGTCTAACGTAGTAGCCACACCTTTTTATCGGGGGTCTCCAGAATTCCCTTTAAACCAATTCTGTATAAGTTGTACCCCAGGACATTATCCTACTGGAGTAACCCATCCTTGTTTGGGCAGATCGAGTCCATTAAATTCTTATGAATCAGTGCAATGTAATGCACACCGGTGAAGGAGAGTTAAACCCGTTAACCCGTTTAACTGGGATCAATGGCTTCATGAGATCTGCATCATAGCTGAAGCCTAACTTTAATCGGAATCAACTTAAAACGTGATGAGCCACAGGTTGCCAGTCTTCCATTGTCCAATTATCGACATCAAGAGGTGAGACGTTATGTTCGGTGTCACGATATTAACAGGTTCACGTTCGGGGGTCTTCTCCAATATCCCAACAAGGCGAAAGAAAGCTGAACTGACCCGGAGCCCCCTGCATTGAATGTGGATATGATTTGAGACAGTGCCGTTTGTTTGTTGCCAGATAATTCTTGCGTCTAGTTACAATCATGAAGAACAACACTGTCTACAGCGGGCAGTAATGTCTTCCATCAGGTCTTCCCGGCTGACACCGCAGATTGAGAGATGCCAAAAGTCCACACAATTTCAGGAAATTTAATGCCCCATCTTTGTTGCACACGATTATACTTCGTTTAGACTCTGATAAGTCACATTGTCTTGACATGAGCAAACGAACTGGTGTTCTCACTGACACATCGGACGTCAGAGCACAACTGATGTAAGTCATGGTATTTCCATAACGTCAAGGTGAGGCGGCTCCATCTACCACGATCATTATAGCTGCTTTTGGAAAGGGAATGTATATTTTATTTAACGCCGGTGGAGATGGGATTTCTTCTCGTGGAATAAGACGTAAAAGTGTTCTGCTCACGATAAGCGGAAAGCCTTTTCTAATTTAGTTTCGTTAAATCATGTTTATTTTCTTTTAATGCCCCTCATTATGTTAAAGAAACAATACAAGCAATGTATTATAGTCAAAACCATTACAAAGCATTACACTAAATGCTTTTCTCCTTCATCGTAACAGGTCTGACCATATTTCGACTTAAAGGATGTTAATCGTCTCTATATCTTTAAGGATTCTCAATCTAAAATAGTAACTGGTGTTCTATTCTTGTTATTGAGCACTCTAGCCATAAATACAGCGTACATTAAATTAAAAGTATATTTTTATCATATATATATATATATATATATATATATATATTACTAAATATAACAGATAATGAATGTTTATTATGTTTGACTATAAGCCGTTCAAAACCCCGTATATTTGCTATAATTTCAGGTGAAAATAAAGACAAAAATTGTCCAATATTTGGATATTTTTTTTATTATATTGTTCCTTGATCTAAGCTTTCGACTCACATGAGCCATCTTCAGAGTGGTTATGCGGACATTTAAACAAGGATATTCACTATCTGTCTATATTTCTGAGATGAGGAATTATGTACACTATTTACATTATTCGAACTATTGTCCTCATCTTTGTCGCCATATGTATTATAACGTTTCGGCCGTTGTACGCTCCAGCCTTCTTCAGGTGGTTGGAATGTCGAACTGAACCCTTTATTTCGCTCACTGGGGTAGACTGTTCTATTTCCACGTGCCATGTTTAATGGATGTCAGTTGTCAGTTTTTTCCTGTTAATTCCCCTCTCCAAGTTCTCCACTGCCTTAACCGGGTATTGAACTCACACTCTTTGGGTCTTGTCACTGATTAACACCTTTATCCATTGTGCCATGTGTACTTGATATTCACCATTGATATAATGGAATATGCATACACCTGAGTTCCCCCTCACTGGAATATGATTGGCTGGTGTCCGCCGTAAATACAGACAGACGTGTAGGTACGACAGAGTTTAAGTCTATGACGACGCCCATTGGCTATCCTATTGGTCTACACTAATTTCCTAAGCATATTACCTGAGACTACGACGAGTACCAGTCGATTACTGCTACCGTGTACTACTTGGTTACAGTAGCCAAATCCACTTAGCTAATTCGATCAAATATATCCCTTTCCGGGACATATCAACCATCAAAGATGATCTTCTGTTATGTTGACATAGAAGATTGCTATGCAAAGATAACGGTCTTAAATTCATGATACGGTTCTATGACGCCGTAAACGTCAGAGATCTAAATCTTAACAACAGAACCAGATGTCTAGATGCAATGTAATGTATTGTAACTAGTTTGAACTGTAATTTTGTTGAGTGTGGCTTGCTTTATGTTAATGTAGATGGCCTCCAATATATGAAGATTCTTTTTACTGTATGTATGTGTGAGTATTATTGTGTTATCAACTAATATCTGTCTAATATTATGTACATGGCTATGTTTTTCTAAGAAATAGTGTTTAATAGAGCTAAGATCAAAAAGGTGACAGGTAAGTCTTCAGGGGAACGTAGTTGTAGTAAAACCAATATATGTAGTGGGTTTATTATTAGTATCAGAATATCATCTTTGATCATGAATATCTTTGTTTAAATGTCCGAATAACCATTCTGAAGATGGCTCATATAGCCAAAATCTTAGATCAATGATCATCTCAATAAAAAAGTCTAGTAGTACGTTTAACTTCACGCGGTCAGCATACCAAGAAGGAGAGCTAATTATAACAACTGCCATGAAGATATTTATAGAAATGACAATGGAAATTTACGGCATAGTGGTAGCAAATTGACTGATGTCGAAATGCCAGGTCATGACCGATAACATTACAGAACCTCCTTTTTTTTACCGCCACAAGACATACGAGTGAAGATAGATGTTACTAAAACTGTATATGATATCAAATATAACAAAGAAATAGAAATAATTTTTTGTACTGTGATTGTCATTTTTTTTTAAACCAGAACCCTATCCTAACAGCATCTTTTTTTTTTTTTTTTTTTTTTTTTGTAACGAATCTCGAGATTTGAATATCCGGTATTGACGTATCTTTTGTGCCTTGTTCAACAAACTCAAGCAGTGTCTGTTCAAGTCGTTAAAAATATTTTGTTTCTTGAGAGGATTTTGTCAAGCTTTGGCTTTTAAATATTTCATAAGACGAATGAATCTGATAAATAAGACAGAGAAAAACAGGAGAAAAAAAAGGCGTGTCTCTTAGAGAGAGAGAAAGAGGCAGAGATAAAGAGAGAGATAGAGACAGAGGAATAGAGAGAAAATAGTGGGAGATAGAAATAAAGAATGAACGAAAGAGAGACAGTGTGGTACAAAGAAAGGCTAAGCAAGTGTCTTAGCGAACAGAGAGGGATAAGTGTGAAGGGACTGCAAAAAAAGACAGAGAGTAAAAGAGAAAGAGAGGGTGGGGAGAATTAGACAGAGATGATGGAAAATGGAGAGTTCAAAAATAGAGAGAGTCAGTAAAAAAGAGTGTGAATAAGCAGAAAAGGATAGAGAGGGCGGAGAGACAGAGTGTGTGTGGATTAAGTGAATCATATAGTAAGAGAGAGGGAGAAACAGAATGAAATTGATGAGAGAGATAAGAGAAATACGGTAGGGAAAATAGAGGAACATAAAGAGAATGAATGTGATGAGAGAGAGAGAGAGAAAGTAGGACAAGAAAGATTCAGACTAAAAAAAAGAGAGACAATAGAATAATAAGTGAGGGGAAATGAGAAAGAGAGTGAGGAAAGGGAATGAAAGGAAAAAGAGGTAGACAGGGTAAAAAAAAGAGAGTTGGGAAAAAGACATATGGAGTCAAAACGGAAGAGGAAAATGTAATACAAGTGAGGTGGAATGATAAAGAGAGTCGAGAAAGAGAGAAAATTTGGAAGAAATGAAGAAAAAAATAGTGTGTCTAAAAAAAGATAGACAGATATGATTACATCGATAAAGAGAGAGTGATATGAACATACTGCAATAGATAGATAGATAGATAGATTAAAACAGAGAGAGAGTGCAGATTAAGGGTGGAGTAAATTGTTTGACAAAGAGACGATAGAAAATTTAAGGAAAAATATCTATGTTGGGAAGTGGCGCTGAAATGTGGCACCAAACATTCATTTCTCTGACATCGACTTTCGTATTGCCGTCAATGGCAACTTTGTTCTTCGACACTGCAAGAATTAAAGACAGAATACATAAGTGTAAACACACACACAAGCACGCGTGCGCACACACATACAGAGGCAAACACAGACGAAATATCTATTAAGTTTTGGCACGTTTCTGATAACATTAACTTTTAAAATTCTCTTCATAAATACCCAACGTTGCTAGGACAACTGAAACTCGATTTTGTGTATTCATTGGGGTTTAGATGGATTCAATCTCCAGCCCTCATGAGGTGGAATTTTATTTTTTTTAACTTTTTTTTTGTTGGAAGAAAAAATATACTTTTTTTCCCCATAAGTTACACCTGATGGAGACTGAAGAATAGATCGGCCGAGACTTTGTCTTAACAAGTATAAAGAGGTGTTATTGTAATCCTCAGGGTCGATCCTTGATCTCGGCAACAAATGTAATCGTAAAACACGCTCCCCGGTCGTCCATGACTTCCAACACCGCATCTGATCGATGAAGATCGTTTCGATCTCAGATTTGCCTTATCCTACGTTGTGAATTAAGTTTGATCATAAGGAGGTCAAGATCGAACCGTCGCAGATATTTTCGTGTTGGACTGGTCCAAGCAGGGCGAAGACCTACAAGAAAAAAAAATAACGTTTGAATAAATTGAACAAAAAGAAATACTGTTTTTATATCAGTACAGTAATTGGTTTATATCAGATTTCGCATGCAATTAATTATCAGCCCAACCCGCTTCTAGATCGAAAGTGATATTATTGTTGACCTGGTAAAATCTGGTTTGCTGCATTGGAAAAGTTTGGCACAAGGCTGATGTCGGAGGCTTTCGTCGGCAGATAATCACGTGGGCCTCTCTCCTGTCTCTGGTTTCGTCTCCGTCTCTTCTGCCTCTCTCCTCTCTTCTGTGACACGTCTTATGTCCACGACGAGTGCACCTGGTGCATCTCTGCTCATTGCAATCCAGGAGTAATCCCCACCTTGTGGGACCGTCCACTGCCCTATGACCTTCATGACGACAGGTCCAATATGTCGGCCACTGCTCTAGCTTTCTTATGTTTTAACAAAACTTTCTTCCGTTTTAGCGCGGCGACGACAAATAGTATCACATTATTCCCAGATGCCTATTAGACGTGGCGTGGGAAAGCGTTTATTTGGTGAGGATTTTTCGACTCTTTCGAGCTTATATAAAACATCTCGTTTATTAATTTTGTATTTTTGAAACTTTTTAGACACTCTCTTTTATTAAGACCCCCTGTTTATTGCATCTAACCTTCACAGATAAGACCCGATACGCCGCATACACTGAGGATAAGTTGATCCTGTGTACGTGACATGGAGGATCATCCTAAAATAGATACAATGAATAGGAAGTCGTGGAGAGTTATGATCATCTATGTCCTGAATGGACACGTCACATAGAAGAAGAAAATTTCCACATACATCCGGGGTTCGATCTCCGTAAGATTTTTGGAACCTTTCCAAATAATTTCTTATCAATTTCACGTCATTATTTCGTGCATACATATATATATATATATATATATATATATATATATATAGCATTCATCCGCGCATTGAATAGTGTTACCCTATTTGATCTGGTATTCCTTCTGTACATCTGGAGATTCTCGACAAATTCCAAAGAATGGTCTATGACGTAATCGATCCTGATCAGAGATCTCTTCTTCAGTAACTTTCTCATCATCATGGCATGGCTTCTCATGGCAACTATTCTGATGAACTTCTTTTTTTTTCTCCGTCTGATGTTCCGACTGCCTAAATTTAAGCGTAGTATTAGATTTACATCTAGGTCTTACCGTTTTACTGTTGAACTCATTAGAATCAACCACTACTTCTCTTCTAACAGTTTATTTTCTCGCACTTCTCACCTGTGGAACACCCGATTTTTTTTTTTTTTTTGCTTTCCTGTTAACTATAATCTTCAAAAGTCTAAATGCAACGTCAGTTACCATTTTATGTCTTTCTTTTTTTTTCCCCCTTTCCTCACTCCTCCCCATTCTCAGTCTTCTCATTCTCATTCTCATTCTCATTCACTTTCACACCCTGTACCCCCCACTGCGGATTAGTGGTATTGTCTCTGTTGGGAATTTACAAATAAAAATTCATACCATCACACTTCTCCCGAGGAGATTGACCTATCATTTCTCGGCGTAAAATGCCATATATAAACATTCAGCTTAAATCCACGGCATCTTTTCTAATTGCCATTAGGTTATGGTCGATAATACAAGTGTACTCTGAAAATCCTAATGGAGTTACTGACGAAAAGACGGAAAAACAACATCAATATTTTTTTTTCAATCTTGAAGCGTTCATTTCAAACTACGGGCTGGTAATGGTATGAGTAGTCTACTAGCTATCTTTGATTTCTACCGTATTTCCTTGAAAATGATCAACGATAGTCAAAAATACTCGGAATATTACACACAAATTAGGAGGCAAGTTCTTTTCCAAGTTTCCACCCGACTTATTCAACACCAGTAGAAGCTTTACATATTTTTTCTGGTATCTTTAATATATATATATATATATATATATATATATATATATATATATATATATATATATATATATATATATATATATATATATATATATCAAATATGTGGTGCAGTTCAATTTATATTACAATGAATCATTCATACAAAAAGTAGATTAGTAAAGTTGATATAAAATGGGGAAATCCCTTCGCTAACAAAATTTTAAAGGTGCATTAACTTACAAATCACTCGATGAATGTTATGATCCTTGTTTTTAAAAATTATAAGCTGTATAAAAAAAAATTAAAAAAAACATATTTCGATTCGCATTTAATTTTTTCGTCCCGTTAACAATAGCACATTAAAAAAAATAAATTCGATTCGCATTTAATTTTTTTTCCGATGCTACCTGGATTTTACTACAAACAAAATAAATTCCAACCAACTGAAGAAGGCCGGAGCGTACAACGGCCGAAACGTTGTGATAAATATGGCAACAAAGATGAGGACAATAGTCCGAATAATGTAAATAGTTTACATAATACCTGATCTCAGAAATATAGACAGATACTGAAAGGCCGAAACGTTGTGATAAATATGGCGACAAAGATGAAGACAATAGTCCGAATAATGTAAATAGTTTACATAATACCTCATCTCAGAAATATAGACAGATACTGAAAGGCCGAAACGTTGTAATAAATATGGTGACAAAGATGAGGACAATAGTCCGAATAATGTAAATAGTTTACATAATACCTCATCTCAGAAATATAGACAGATATAGAAAATACTTGTTTAAATTATTCAATGAGATATGTTTATATATATGTGTGTACGTACAAACAGTAAGAATAAACGAAAGCTTCAAATAAGGTAAAAGCATAAAATATCAAATAAACTGAAGGTTAAATGGCAACGTCGACTGAACCTAAATATAAGACAATAAAAAAAAGTGTGCAAGACAATAAGTGTTTCTTATTGTCTTGCACACTTTTTTCTTTATTTTTACATTCAGAATGCTTTAAAAATACCATTTACAAGACAATTGTTTATAATAAAATTCTATTCACCAATCGATAGACTCATAACAATTGTAAACAATGTTTTTGTTTGAATTTGGGTTTGACCAATTCGTAAAAAAATAAAAACAAACTAATTAAGACATGCGTGTCCGTCAACCTTAAACAATAATCTTTGTCAATTTTTTTTTCAGTCTTTATGATGGTCGATACTTGATCTATCTCTTACTGTTACATCCCCAGGCAACGCCGGGCTCTACTGCTAGTGTATATATATATCCCGGTTTGATGGTAAGAATGCGAACGTTTTAACTACTTGGTCACGTGACCATCTACCATGGTCGATTGTCAGGAAGGTGGCCTTTTTGATGTTGTCGGTCATGCGGAACCTTTGGAAAGTACATGACAACCATACCACGCGTTGACCCAAACCTTGGGAGTGAAATATGGGTAGCTGGAACTCTTTGGGACCCGTCGATGGTTGTACTAGCACGAAGTCACAAGTCATCGTGACCGAGGGTTTGAATGGGCTCGCCTCGTTCAGACTGTTGGTTACGCTAGATTACGCGCGATTTCCTAGAAACTACAACTCAGGTGCGCTAAGCATAGTAGCATCATAACCACAGGTGGGCTCTATGGATTTTGAACAAACACAAATGTGCCTGAGCAGGCGTCTGCAATAGGGGGTTGACTTGCCGCCTCAGAAACGGGAATCCTCGGATACGAGTGGCCACCCATATATATATATATATATATATATATATATATATATATATATATATATATATATATACCGGTGTAAAAAAATAAAATTGTATAAATCGTGTAATGTAACATCATGGGATAATTGTCCATCCCAAAAATTATTAATATCTAAAAAAAAAATAAACACTAAACTATTTGAGATTCTTTTTTCCACGTTTTCAGATAACCTATTTAGTCCACGTGACACCATTTGGCGCAAGAATCACTGAAAACCCCTTTGAGTTATTCAGCGAGAAAGAGAACAGGTTAAAATCGTTTTTTGTCAGCCCCACTGTCATCCCAAATGAGCAATGGTGAGAGGAAAAAGATCATTCAGGCTTTCAGCAATGGTACCAACATTCATACTCTGGCTTCCATCTTCAAAGTTCATTCAAGAACCATCAAAAGAATGATAAATAATTTTTAAGAAGATGGAACAGTAGAGACGAAAACTGGATCAGGAGGTCACAACAGAAAGAGGGATCATCATTTCAACTTAGAGCTAAATAAATTCTTATTGTTCAAAGTGGGGTCCAATAGTGTTATAAAAACCTCGGAGAATTCCAGTAAGTTATCTTTAATCATTTCTAAGATACAACGATTCAAAGCTTAATGTAATAATTGGACAATTTCGCTGTTACAGCCGGTATAAAAGTGGGATACATTATGGTAGGTAACTCCCCCTGAAAAAAAAAATACTGTTGTGGTACGATACACCTAATTTACATAAGTGGAGTACCGACCATATAAATATGGGTTGGTACCGGAAGACGGGGGAAAAAAGTAAGACGAGATCGAATCGAGAGACTCTGCCCGACTGCGATTAGTCAACCCATTCTGCAGGAACAGTCTTCCCAAGAATATACCAAAACTAACTGTAAATATTGTGTACCTTTTCCTTGTTTCAATACATTTTGTTTACGTACATTTTGTGTTGTATTATTATTATTCCATGCTTATCCAAGTTTCAACAAATACAAACACAAATGTTTTTCAAATAATAATTTGGTCTTCTGTCTTAATAATAACATGATAATTTTGACGATAAAACTTTGTTTTTATCAAGTTTGGAGCCCTTTTTCATCATGGTATGATTTTTTCAGGGAATTATTGGATGTACCTATATTATGATTATTATTACCGGTGCACTTACATTCTTTGCCTTTAGCTTACTTTTGAATTCAAGTATGCATAATGTGGATGTTTGTTCTGTACAAAAACAGCAGGAAACATTATATAATTGTTTTATTGGCCAATCAAGTGCAAATTTAAAGGCTTAAAGCAAATTATTAAAACGTAAGCTTAGAAACGGGTCCTTCTCCAATTCAGCACCGATTATTGCCAGGTATCTCTTCTTTATACTCCTAAATATTGCCAGGTATCTTTATACTTCTAACTATTGCCAGGTATCTTTTCTTTATACTCCTAAATATTGCCAGGTATCTTTATACTCCTAAATATTGGCAGGTATCTCTTCTTTATACTCCTAAATATTGGCAGGTATCTTTTCTTTATACTCCTAACTATTGGCAGGTATCTTTTCTTTATACTCCTAACTATTGGCAGGTATCTTTTCTTTATACTCCTAACTATTGGCAGGTATCTTTTCTTTATACTCCTATTGGCAGGTATCTTTTCTTTATACTCCTAACTATTGAAAGGTATCTTTTCTTTATACTCCTAAATATTGGCAGGTATTTTTTCTTTATACTCCTAACTATTGCCAGGTATCTCTTCTTTATACTCTTCTTTATACAGAAAAACTATATATATATATATATATATATATATATATATATATATATATATATATAGTTAAAGTTGTCAGATAAGGTAATCTTAAATATTAATGCAATACTTAAATGCAGCGATCAATTTTGAGTTTTTCTGTAGTGTATTGTTGCCTATCACATACGCCAGCAGTATGCCTCGTAAAAAGAAACCTCTGCCATCAGAGGACCGGATTAAAATATCTAAGGCTGCAGCGAGGAAAAGAAAGTCCCGTGCAAGTTAAAACCCAGATCAAACGGCAACCAGGAGAGTTCAAACTCCTGAACAAGCCTATGGTCCAACCAAGAGCCCTCCGCAGGAGCGAGCTTAATTGCTAGCTTTATTTATACAGTAGTGGCTTCTCTGATACCTTTGATTTCCTCTGCGTAGAATTAATTGTGATCTATCTTCCTTGCTCAAATGGATGATATTCTCGAAAAGCAAGATGCTTTTTAAGATACATAAATAAATAATGGGTAAGTTACGGTGGCGTAATGGATAGCGGCTCAGATTGAGAAATCGGAGAGCTGAGTTCGAATTCCAGTCTTGGGAAAGGTATGAATCCTTTCTTCCCCCCCCCCAGCTATGGCTAAATAGAAGGACAGATCGGGTTTTATAGCCTTGAATGGCAACTCGTCTAAAGAAATGGCAAAAAAGATACATGATCATCTAAGCCTATGTCACGCATGGCATATAACTGACTGAAATTCACTTACATGCTAATACCCTTGGGAAAGGTATGAATCTTCTTCTCTCCCCAGTTATGGGTAAATAGAAAGACAGACCAGGTTCTATAGCCTTGGATGGCAAGTGGTCTACCGCAGAAAGAAATGGCAATCTACTGCAGGGAAAAAAAAATCTGCCTCGTCAGTCATGTATTAAAATATACATGATTGCTTAAGCCTGTATCACGCATGGCACATAACTGACTGAAATTTACTTACATGCTAATACCCTCGGGAAAGGTATGAATCCACTTCTTCTACTCTCTCCCCCCCCAGCTATGGGTAAATAGAAAGACAGACCAGGTTCTATAGCCTTCGATGACAAGTGGTCTACTGTAGAAAGAAATGGCAACTTAGTGCGGGAAAAAAATCTGCCTCGTCAGTCATTTATTAAAAGATACATGATCACCGAAGCGTGAATCATGCATAGCACATAACTGACTGAATAAATAGGTAGGTTGAATTTATGAGTCGTTCTGTGTGTGTGTGTGTGTGTGTGTGTGTGTGTGTGTGTGTGTGTGTGTGTGTGTGTGTGCTTGCGCATGTGCACACGTGTGCCATTGTACATCGTTATATATGAACAGAAAGGCTTATATAAATAGATAAAGACTTAGGTAAAGCGGATTAGATAACTACGAACATACTAATTACTTTAAAATCTTAAATTTATCCGTTGGAGAATTTTCGTTTCACTATATCGGGATGCTTGTTTGGCAAAAAATTCCATAGCTACAATGGATAAATTTAAAGTTTCAACCTAATTACAGAGCGCATTCGAGCGTGTTTTTAAAAGTCACCATGACAGCGAAATTTAGATTTTTTTTTTTTTTTTATCGCAGTTACTATAAGTTTATTTTTGTATTTCACCCTTGAAGATGATGTACCCATTAAGGTTTCCTGTTAACAGTGTCTGGGGATTTCAATAGCGATCAAGCAGACCTCTTAAATTCCCTACCACTGATGATGTTCGAAAGTACTTAGGTTAACAAAAAACACGGCGCCTTCCTTGATGAATTTCATCTTAATATCAAGAAACTGATTAGAGAAATGGAAAGGATCAGTCTAAAAATAGACATAATATGTCTATATTATTTAATGAAATATATAGGAGTAATGGATAGCGACTCGGATGGAGAAATCGGAGAGCCTAGTTCGAATCCAAGTCAAATCCATTGCATTCACTTGAATCCCCTTCTTAAGCTTTGGGTAAACAGCAGGTCAGACTTGGGTGGCAACCGACCTAGGAGAAGGACAACTCTGAATTCAAAAGTGTGCTTGTTTCTGCACATGCCTTCACGACTATAATCAAATGATCAGTGCTGGCTGTCGGTTTCTAGGAACTGAGTTGGTTGACTCTCATATGCCACATCCACAAGAGTGAATCAGCCCCATTCTCTTCGTAATCCTATAATAAAAAGTAAGTTCCATTCAGACAACTTCCCAAGAATTGTAGCTTTGTTGAATTCCGGCAGGATATTTTCCAAATCACTATAGTCTTGACCTCTTTAAGTCTAGGGTTAACGGTTATTTTTTTCTCTATAGCCCCATGAACTTGACTTTTTACCCTTTCTTACGCTCATACATCACTTCACAATAAACGTCTACACTGAGTGGCTCTTGGGGCTTGTACTGAGTGAACGTAAGTATAAAAATAAAAAATCTAGAATACTCAAAGGAGTGCTAAGGAATTGAAGAGGTTTGCCGCCACTTGATCGCTATTGAGGGCCCCAGACACTGATGGCAGGAAACCTTAATGGTTCCAAATCATAATAAATGATAGCGCTTAATGTAATTTGGTATAACGAGATTCCAGTGTTTGTCATGTCCGTTAAACAACTTGTCATTTTGCACACACGGACACGAAATTACAATGACTATAACTATCTGAGTTCTCTCTCTTCCAGAATCATTCGTACTTGATTGACTCAGCATTATTTGTTTTCAGCTACCAACCTCCATCTTCTTCACATCTTTACAAGCATCGCTCTTCTAAAAGGTAATTGCTAAGAGAGCAAAAACCAAGTTACTTGATTACTTCACACATAAGCTTCATTAAGCTGCATTCACCTTCAAAAAGGAATTGATTAATGGCTTCATTTTGGGGCGATTGTTCAGTCACTGCTATTATTATTATTATTATTATTATTATTATTTTGTATTTATTAGCGGTTCATAGTAGGCCATCGGCGTAGAAATCTGAATGATATGCTTCAAATATTGTTTACAACTCCGACCATCTGTTCATTTATGTCTATAAACAAACACAGGCGAGGTTAGAATTGTATATCATCAGAGGACAGAGAATACATCATGAATTATTTAAACAAATATCCTTAAATTCGTTTTTATTTTTATCATTACATTCCAGTTCCTTCAATGAAAAAAATCAGAGAAATTGTATTACACCATGAAGAATACAGGGAATATTCCATGAAGAATACAGGGAATATTCCATGAATTATTCAAAGAGTTATCTATGAAATGTTCACAGTTTTCTTATTTGAATTTTCTGATGAATCTTACTTAATTCTTCAACGAATGGTTGAATAAGCTCACGGCGAGTTCTATAACAATAAAATATCCGTAGAAATTCCAATATTACATCGTCAAATATTTGAGCTTAGCAACTATAACAAAAAATAGCAATCACAATCATAAATATGAAAGCTGATCGTTATTTTAAGAAGTGGGTACAAATGAAAAGATCTGAAATTGACAACTTTTTCCATTTCACTGAAAAAGCTGTTAAACACTACTATCTTCCTTTTTGTCTTTCATTCATTTTCTCAGTGAAACCAAGTAGCGTATATCTTTTGTTTTTCTATGAGATCAGTATTTATGAGGTACTGGCAGGAGACGTTAAACAATTTCTTCCCGTCTTTCTTCTTTCTTTGTAGCCAAATTTCCGTCTTACGAACATTTATCTTAATTATAATTTAAAAATAATTCAGTAGACGATGTTATTTATGGTAACTGGATTTATGGTGATTGCCTTACTCAGTTTTTGTTATTCAAGAATGTGCGTTTGAAAAATGGCGGATTTATCGCGTTCGCCATCGATTCTTGGCCATTTGGTCTGGGATGCAATTATCAGCTGAGACCAATCTTGTGCCCGAAACCGCACAAGAGGGGGATGGGTAAATTTTGACCGAGTGGAAAGGCTCGGGTACGCCACGATAAAAAAATGATGGGTCCCAGTTCAGCGAGGTATTCACTTGGCATTCACCACCCCGCGAGTGTGGGTGGGGTGCCTGGTTAATAACTCGCTTCTTGTACTTTTGGCTGAGATCAAAGTGTAGTATCTGTTATCAGCTTAATCTGATTCTCTTTCTTTCTTTCTTTCTTTCTTTTTTCATTTTCTCGCTGAAACCAAGTAGTGTCTTTTATCCACTTTCCATGCAATCAAAACGAAATAGTTCACTATTTATGAGGTATTGGCAAGGAGTGACGGTCGTGTAAAATAACGCAAGGTGGAGAGAGCACAATTATAATAGAATTTTTTTTTATCACCTTTCGAATCCGCTAAAAACAAATTCGGAGAAATTGTATGTTATAAATGAGAATATGTAGAAGTTTCCATGAATTCTTGAAACGAATATTCTAGGTTCCAAAACTACATTTCGGTTCCGTCTTGGAACAAAATCGGAAAATTCCATTATATCAGTTAGAACACGGATACAGTACCGTGCGTATTAATTGGGACAGTGAATTTAGTTTAACCCTAGAACACTAACCATCAATTAAAGTTACACCACTACTAACCATGGGTACATCATACCCGATTTTGAAAATATATAAAAAAAATAAATAAATAAATAAATAAAATATAAATCTTTATTTGAAATAATTTACATGCAGGCACTTCAAACTTTGTACTTTGAGTTAACATTAATAGGAACTGAAAAACATTATTTAGGTAAGAAAATCAGGTACTGAAAATTGTAATTAAAAATAGGGAAATTTGCGCTGGGTACTGTGTACCCATGGTTAGTGTTCTAGGGTTAATATATTTTTCTTTTATACCGTCTTTGGACAGCGTCACAATAATTTAATGACTCCTAAACACAATGAAGACATTACAGTGGTCCGCTTGAAATAAGTAAGAATATTTTAAATAATTTTAGTAGTTTAGCATTCATTAGATTTGCTCGAAGCCACGACATTTTTCAGAATCGAATAAATATAGGCTTTTTATCATTTTAGAATTCCTGTTCAGAATGTAAAAATAGTGCCAGTATAAAATTAATCCCTGACTTCTTGAAGAGTTATCTGTTCTTTATTTACAAATGTCAAGTTTGAAACTGCGCTTACATTATTGATAACTGTGTAATATTATGGATTAAGGAAAAAATGGGATACATCAATAGAACAATTTCTGGGATGAGGAGTAATCATTATTTACACTATTTACATCCATAGACATTGAATTATTTTTCGGTAACAGTTAGGCTGTAATGTAAATTAAAACAATGTTATTCACCAAATTGTGCTTTTCTTCCAAACTTGTTTTTGAAAAAGTGTCATATAGGAAGAAAATGAGTAACTACCGACACCAAGGTTCGAACGTGACACTCTGGACTTATGAATATATGTTTTCCGCCAGGTGTATAAATAGTGGTGTCAGGCTACTAACTGTAGTGATTATTGAATGACTATTGAGTGGAACTATCCAGTCGAATTAGTGTGAATTATTGTGCGTCGATGATTTGGATGTTGATTTAGGATTTACCGGTCGTTAAACCCTAACCCGCGCTACTAACAAGGTATTCACTGAAATGGTTAATTATCTTTGGTTGGCTTTTATTTCTTTGTTCTTGTTAAGTATTTCTTTGCGGTTGTAATTAAATACTGTTTTGTTTTAACATTGAAGTCTTGAGTTATACTTAATTATTAACGGCTACCGTATGTCACAAAAAAAAAAAGAAATATGAAGATTGGGAAATATTACAAGAAATCATATGTGTTCTTTGAGAATTGGTCGTATGGCAGACTAAAAGGTAAAGCTGTAAAATTATTTCATCCATTATTTACACTAGCTACTATTGTCCTCGTCTTGATTGTTGTTTTTATCATAACGTTTCAATCGTTTTGCCTTCATCAGGTTTATGTCGATCCGAGTAATCTACAGAGAATTCCGAACTAAGCCCTTTATTAAATCTACGAGGGTAGACTGTTCTCGTTCAACTGCGCATATCTAGGGATATCTTATCCAGTTCTTATTTTTAGTACTGCTCAGTTCAAGTACACACAGCCCGGCTCAGGGATTGAACTCACAATTACAATGGTTACCCAGAGCGATATCCTCAATGGAGAGCATAATGGTCAAAACGTTGTGATAACAACAACAAAGATGAGGACACTAGTCAGAATGTAAATAGTGTAAATAGCCAGTCGAACGCATTTATTAATGACATAAGCAATTTCAAATTTTGCAGGCAACTCTGGGTAAAGTCAGGGATCGATTTCATACGCTATTTATGTTATGAACTGGACCCCCTCATTTCTAGAAATGAAAAAAGAAAATCGATATTTTTCGATTTTTATAAATGTCGTTGCTTGAAGAAATCCCCATGAAAGCTAATCTAAAAAATATTCCGTCCCAAAATAGTTTCCTTATTTTTAACGAGCGGACCAGCCAATTTAAGAAGTGCCGCTTTATTGAGGACAACATAGCCAATGTTTTTATTATGAACAACTACCAGTCTTCCCCATTACAACAGCGATATAACTTACTCTCCAATATGTATGTTCGTCTGTTTATATATAAATAATTTATACAATGACGTTACATAAACACACTCGTCATATAAAACCCACATGCTTTAAAAAAAAAAAACATACATAGACATTCTTTGAATAAACATATTGTTAAGACTGAAACTGACGCCATAGTGCTAGCGTGGAATAAATTTATCAAAACTCTACAGCAAAGAAATCTTTTCAATGGATATATCATATATTTTTTTAATAAAATTTCTTTTATTTAAATAAATTGGCAAATTCAAGTTGGGCGATTTGCTATGTTTCTTTATGTTTACTTTTCTCATTGTGTTTCAAATTTCCAAGTTGTTTTCACGTTAGCCTAAAGGTAGGCAGAAATTCCTAGTTTTGAAATTGGATGTTCGTCAATGACTCCACAATTTATGTCTTTAAAACCGTATTATTTCGTAAGAAAATGTTGGCTTCTCTTGCTATCTCTCGCCACACACACACACACACACACAGTAAACTGAATGCACATACACAAACACATACATGATTGCATACATACATATATATATATATATATATATATATATGTATATATGTGTGTGTGTATGTGCATGTGTGTAAAGGGATAAAAAACAGTTTGATTTTCATATATTTTTATTATAGTAATAATAGCTATCAATGAGTGCGAAAATTGCCCGGAAATTAGAAGTAAAGAGAAGATGAAAAAAGAAGAAAATGCAATATAGGAAAAGGAAAGAAAGAATGAAAGAAAAATAAAAAATAAAATTAATACAGATGAAGAGAAGATGAAGAAAGAAAGAAAGAAAAATAAATAAATAAAATAAAAACTAATTAAGAAAAAAAGAAAGAAAGCAAAAAGGAAATGCCGAATCTAGAAAGAAAGAAAGTAATTAAGAGCTTTAGAAAAGAGAAGCTGAAGAAAGAAGGAAATGCAATATAGTAAAAAGAAAGAAATTATGAAAGAAAAAATAAAGAAAATAAAAATAAATGAAGACAGAAAAAGAAAGAAATCAGGAAAAAATGCAGAATATAAGAAAAAATATAAAAAATAAACGTATTAGAGATAATGAGATGAAGTAATTAAAAAAAGAAAGAAAAATAAATAAAAGAAATTAAGAAAAAAGAAAAAACAAAGAAATGCAGAATATAAGAAGAAAAATAAATAACAGTATTAGAAATAAAGAGATGACGAAATAAAGAAAAGTATAGAATAAATAAATAAATAGAGAAAGAAAGAAAGAAAGAAAATATAAAGAAATAAAAAATGCAAAAAAGAAAACACGAAGAAAATATAAGAAAGAAAAAATAAAATAACCGTATTAGAAATAAAGAGAAGATTGAAAAAGAAAAAGAAAAGAATAAAAGAAAAATTTTAAAAATGAAAAGAAATTAAGACAGAAAAAGAAAGAAATCGGGAAGGAAATGCAGAAGAAAGAAAGAAAGAAAGAAAGAAAGAAAGAAAGAAAGGGGAACGGGTAAGAAAGAAAGAAAGAAAGAAAGGGGAACGGGTAAGAAAGAAAGAAAGGAAAGACAGTGAATGATAGTAAAAGTTTGAGAGCGAAGAAGAAAATAATAAAAAGGTGAGACTTAAAGAAAGAAAGAAAGAAAGAAAATAAAGGAAGGAAGGAAGGAAACAGTGAATGATAGTAAAAGTTTGAGAGCGAAGAAGAAATTAATAAAAAGGTGAGACTTAAAGAAAGAAAGAAAGAAAGAAAGAGGAAAAAGAACATCAAAAGAACACGACAAATGAAAGAAAAAGGGAGAGATAAATAAGTAATGATGAAGAATGAAGCTGTTGAAAATATTACAAATAAAAACTCTGAAGAAAATACTACAATAAAAATGTCCAAAATCTCAAAACATTCAGATGAAAATAAAAACTAAACGAATAAAAAACACAACGAACGGGGAAAAATAACGTAAGATAAGGAAAACAAAATGGCGCTTGCTTGTCTCTCCCTCAACACAAACCCCGACAACACCACTCTCTCATAAACAGCAGATCAACAAAACATGAAGCAAGGCTAAACGGATGATGTGTAATTTCATTGTTAGTTGGTACATTGAAATTGTCAATGAAGCCAAGGCGAAGAGCATTGGATAGGAGCGGTCGTATCTCCACTGGACCTTGGCCGGAATTTGATCTTAACCAAATGAAAAACGGAAATGTAACTTTCACCACTTGGTCATTGTTTGAACGACATTTCTTGAAATAGCCACAACTTGGTGACCACCAGATGGGTTGGTACCGGAAAATACTTAGGGAAGCTCTTAGTTTGAAACCTTTCGCTTTTTTTGTCTCATTTCCTCTGTAAACTGTTCAAGAATGTTTCTTTGTTAATAAAGTCACTCAACTTTTGATAAGAATAGGAGGAGAAAAGAAAGAATGAAAGAAAATAGGAAGAAAAGAAAGAAAAAATAGCAAATAATGACCAGAAAAGAAAGAAAATAAAAAAAACAGAATGAAAGAATATGCAAAGTAAGAAAGAAAGAAAGAAAAGAAAGAAAAGAAAGAAAAACAGAAAAAAAGCATGAAAGAATAAATAAGAAATGAGAACCACAGAAGGGAAATATGAGAAAAAGAACAAAGAGAAAATAACAAATGCAGACCAGAAAACGAAGAAAAAATAAGATGGAAAGAAAGAAAGAAAGAAAGAAAGAAAGAAAGAATAACAGAAAGAAAGAAAGATAGAAAGAAAGATAGAAAGAAAGAAAGAAAGAAAGAAAGAATAACAGAAAGAAAGAAAGAAAGAAAGAATAACAGAAAGAAAGAAAGAAAGAAAAACAGAAAAAAAGCAAGAAAGAATAAATAAGAAATGAGAACCACAGAAGGGAAATATGAGAAAAAGAACAAAGAGAAAATAACAAATGCAGACCAGAAAACGAAATAAAAAAAAAGATGCAAAAAAGAAAAAAAAGAAAGAAAGAAAGAAAGAATAAAAAGAAAGAAAGAAAGATAAGAAAGAAAAAAAAAAAGAAAGAAAGAAGAAAAGAAGAAAGAAAGAAAGATAGAAAGAAAAAAAAATGAAAGAATAACAGAAAGAAAGAAAAAAAAAAAAGAAAAGAAAAAAAACAGAAAAAAAGCAAGAAAGAATAAATAAGAAATGAGAACTACAGAAGGGAAATATGAGAAAAAGAACAAAGAGAAAATAACAAATGCAGACCAGAAAACGAAGAAAAAATAAGATGGAAAGAAAGAAAGAAAGAAAGAAAGAAAGAAAGAAAGAAAGAAAGAATAACAGAAAGAAAGAAAGATAGAAAGAAAGAAAGAAAGAATAACAGAAAGAAAGAAAGAAAGAATAACAGAAAGAAAGAAAGAAAGAATAACAGAAAGAATGAAAGAAAGAAAAGAAAGAAAAACAGAAAAAAAGCAAGAAAGAATAAATAAGAAATGAGAACTACAGAAGGAAAGATAGAAAAAGAACAAAGAGAAAATAAATAAATGCAGAGAAAAGAAAACGAAGAAAAAAAAGATGGAAAGAAAGAAAGAAAGATAGAAAGAAAGAAAGAAAGAATAACAGAAAGAAAGAAAGATAGAAAGAAAGAAAGAATAACAGAAAGAAAGAAAGAAAGAATAACAGAAAGAAAGAAAGAAAGATAGAAAGAAAGAAAGAAAGAATAACAGAAAGAAAGAAAGAAAGAAAGATAGAAAGAAAGAAAGAAAGAAAGAAAGAATAACAGAAAGAAAGAGAAAAGGAAATTAAGACCACAGACGAAAGAAAATATGGAGAAAAGAACATAGAAATGAAAAAAAAGAAATAGAGAAAGAAAGTAGGAAATAAAGACCAGAGAAGAAAGAAAGAAAGAAAGAAAGAAAGAAAGAAAGAAAGAAAGAAAGAAAGAAAGAAAAAAAAAGTAAAAGAAGGGAGGTAATATAAGACGTGAAGAGTGAGAACAGAAGCTAGGGGGGAAGTAATGAGGAAAACGTAAAGAAAAAAGGACGAAAGAAAGAATATCGAAGCAAAAAAAGGTCAAAGGAGATAAAGAAAAGGGGAGGAAAATGTAAATATTTAAAGAGACTAGCGTGAGAGAAAGGGATAGAAGACAGAAGAAATACGGAATGTCGACGGGAGAAAAACCATCATATTTCTTCAAAGTTTGTAGGGCAAAGCATTTTCGGACAGTAATCTATTGTCCGTACTGAAGAAGCGCAAGGTAAAACGTGTTCACAAAGAATTCCTTAAAACAATAAAAAAGAAAGAACTGGCAGGAAGGAAAATAAGGAAAAATGCAATAAAGAATTGAAAAAAAATCCTTTTGTTTTCCATGTGTTCCAATTATAAATCCGAATCAAGCCATCAAAGGATTTTTTTTAATCATTTCACCCCAAGCAAGGCGAGAATGCCACTAGTCCGCAGGGCGTTACATGGAGTGAAATTGGAAGAGAATATTGAGTATAGGGTGGATTGAGGAAAAGACAAAGGGGATTCAAGAAGATGGCGATCGATTTTGGAGTTAAATTTTTCAAGATTGTAGTTGTCAGGGAAGCAAGGAAACGGAAGGGAGTTCCACTGGCGGGAAGTGCAAGAAAAGAATCTGTTGGAGTAGATATTTAGATATGTCAACAGAACACTTAAATTCATATAGTCGGAGCACCAGGGAAAAAAAGCTTGTCAGAGGGAAGCCACGTCACGTAGGTGAAAAAAAATGACTGAAGTCGAGATGCCAGGTTAGGATCGATTACATTGCAGATCCTTCTTTGGATTTTGTCAATAACCTCGAGATGCGCAGCAGGAGCACCAGACCAGACCAGATATAGCAACAGTATTCAATGCACGAACGAATGGTAGATTTGTAAAAGTGCAAGATGAACTCTGATGAGAAAATTTTACTGGCACAACACAGTCATCTAAATGTCCTTTCAGTAGATGTTGAGCTATAATTTATATTAAAAATAAATATACATTTTTTTTCCTCAACAGTAGCACAATGCAATTGAAAAAGCTTGTCGGAGCAGTTACCATGAAAATATTTGTAGAAAAGACAGAGGGAAGCCATGTCACATCCATGAGAAAGTGACTGAA
>CAHIKZ030001303.1:115000-210000 GCA_903632075.3 Acanthosepion pharaonis | reverse complement strand
GTGGGCGGTACCGTTCTCTTGGTGGTGGTAGAAAGATCTAGGAAGTGGCTTGAAAAAGGAGGCGGTTATTATAAGTAAAGTGTTGGTAGGCTGCGAAAGGGTAGCGTTAAAACCAAGTCATTCTTTTTTTATCATTTACGAAATCTGTATGAAAACATTTAAGTAATAAACACTTAATGACAATTAAGTGTCATACACGAACGCATGGTTACTGTAGTTTGAAATTAAAAGTCTAAACATTTCCTTGGATCTGTGTCGTGCCAGATAAGTTTTCTCGCTAGAATTCGTTCTTACTTACAATACTACTGGCACATCTGGTCTGGAGCTTCTGTTATACAGAGTGTCCATAAAGTATCTTTACATTTAAAAAATATATATTACAAAGGCAACTGATGACGTATCTTAATCAGATTTGTTCTATGTACTCAGTAGTTATCAGAGATTTTAATCACATTGAATTTGTGTATTTCAGGTATCCTTTTGATGAAAGTGTTACTGTTAAATGAGCCCCTAAAAATGGTTACTCCTCAGGAAAAGGTACAATGTTTGTCATGTGTATTGAAACAAAATCGGATACGCAGATTCAGAGAAACTACAGAACTAAGTATGGAAGAGATCCACCGTCACGTCTGTCAAAGTCACAAGAAATTTATGGAGACATGGTCAGTGTTGGATAATAGAAGGTGCATAGACGACCAAGAGCATCCGAGGAAAACATCAATCGTTTAAATCCAGTACCGTCTTTATGTGTTTCGTGCAACTAATGGTGCCTGTATAGAGGTGTATTAAATTAGTTAAAACAAACTTCAATAACTGCTCTTCGCTTTGTAACAATTTCTACATATTTGTCCGTTCATTTGTTTTTGCAATAAGTTTTTTTTTAATTGTAAAAAGACTTTATGGACATCCTGTACACCTTGAGATTCTCGACAAGATAAAAAGAAAGGTTTGTAATACTGTCGGTCATCACCTGGCATCTTGACTTCAGTCACTTTCGAACTACGGTGATGTCGTTTCGTTTTTCTTTTTTTTTTTCTTTTTTTTTCATAAATATTTTCATGGCAATTATTCTAATGAGCTTTCCTTCTTGGTACGCCGATAGCATGAATTTAAACGTACTACTAGATTGGCAATTAGGTCTCATTATTTTACTGTTGAAATAGCTTGGTGTAACCGGAAGTTCTAATCTAATAGTTTCTTTTTTTCACATTTCTCACCTGTGGAACTTTCGTTCTGTTTCTTCGTTTCCTGCCACCTACGATCTCCAAAGATTTAAATGCAGCATACGTCCTGGGTATGAAGATAAACTACATCCGGCAGCATGGTCACTGATCGTGATGTTTTGAGGAGGAGCATGAAACCACCTTTTAATTGTTCCCAGGTCCACTGACTCGGGATGGCAGTTTAGCGCATGACAAATGAACATTTCTCATTACTAGATTTCGAGTTTCCAGCCACATCTTTACATCTGTTTTCTCCAAAATTCTTTCCATCTTTTACCTTTCGCATTTTCTTTCTTGGAATTGTATTTTTGTATTTGCTGAGAATAAATTTTGGCATATTCATTTGAATTTCTCGTTTTTGTTGGGCTTGCCTTTGACCTGTCAGATTATTGTGTTTATTTTTAAATGTTAGTGGGCGCCATCTGATTTAAACAACACAGGCGCCTGTCCCGCTATATATCCTTTCGAGTGTATGACCCACAGTGCTCTGGGGAAAAAGCTTTATAAGTGGAACGTCCTTTGTTACCAACTAAATAAGAAGAAAATGACTCGATTGCTTGTATGTGACATGGCGGATCCCAGCTCTAAAGATCTTAACTGGTTGAACCAAGGAATATATTCGCCTTAACATCTGCCATGAAAATAACGATTGAACAGTGACAGGGGAGCAACATTTCGTCCGTGGGAAAGAGGTTGAAGAATGGAAAACAATTCTATTTACATTATTCGGACTATTGTCCTCTTCTATCTGTCTATAATTCTGAGATGAGGTATTAGGTATTCTGTGCGTTAAGTCGAGATGCTTGTTAACGGTACAAACGACACCTTTCTTCAATTGTATTGGGTTAACATTATTTGAAATAAAAAAAGTCCACACTATCAATACTGGAAAAAAGGAATAACAACAAGGACATATATTAAAATCCTATTTACCGGAGAATTTGCTTATTAATAAGAGAAAAAAAGTATAAATTTCAACTAAAAGCAGTTGTGGCTACTCGGTCAATTAATGTCTTTTGTCTCCTTATATTGCTATTAATAACATTGTATTCTTACAAAATCGACCATCATACAGCTAAAATTACATTACACTAACATCAGGCTAACTATTGATAAATCAATAATATGTTTCAAGATTTAAAGGATCAAGAAAAAAAATACACACTTTCATTATCTATCTATATTTCTGAGATGAGGTATTATATACACTATTTACATTATTCGGACTATTGTCCTCATCTTTGTCGCCATATTTATTACAACGTTTTGGCCTTTCAGTATCTGTCTATATTCCTGAGATGAGGTATTATGTACACTATTTACATTATTCGGACTATTGTCCTCATCTTTGTCGCCATATTTAATACAACGTTTTGGCCTTTCAGTATCTGTCTATATTCCTGAGATGAGGTATTATGTAAAACTATTTATTTATTCGGACTATTGTCCTCATCTTTGTCGCCATATTTATTACAACGTTTTGGCCTTTCAGTATCTGTCTATATTTTCTGAGATGAGGTATTATGTAAACTATTTTTACATTATTCGGACTATTGTCCTCATCTTTGTCGCCATATTTATTACAACGTTTTGGCCTTTGTATGTATCTGTCTATATTCCTGAGATGAGGTATTATGTACACTATTTACATTATTCGGACTATTGTCCTCATCTTTGTCGCCATATTTATTACAACGTTTTGGCCTTTCAGTATCTGTCTATATTCCTGAGATGAGGTATTATGTAAACTATTTACATTATTCGGACTATTGTCCTCATCTTTGTCGCCATATTTATTACAACGTTTTGGCCTTTCAGTATCTGTCTATATTCCTGAGATGAGGTATTATGTACACTATTTACATTATTCGGACTATTGTCCTCATCTTTGTCGCCATATTTATTACAACGCCTTTCAGTATCTGTCTATATTCCTGAGATGAGGTATTATGTACACTGTTTACATTATTCGGACTATTGTCCTCATCTTTGTCGCCATATTTATCACAACGTTTCAGCCGTTGTACGCTCCGGCCTTCTTCAGTTGGTTGGAATATCGAACTGTACCCTTTATTTCGTCCATAGGGGTAAACTGTTCTAGTTCCACGTGCTATGTCTAATGGATGTCAGTTATCAGTTATCTCCTGTTAATTCTCCTCTCCAATTTCTCCACCGCCTTAACCTAATTTTAGTTAGGATGTTCATGGAAATGTTACATTAATATGTTAGCTAAAAATATAAAGAAAGCCACAAAAGTCACTCAAGGTAGAGTGTTATTAAATGATTTTGCTGTACGGGTACGCAAAAAGCGATCAAGATTATGCATATTATGAGGATATGTAAGACGATTGACCCTGGACTTCTCCGCTGATCGGGCAAATACCTGTATGCAATACTGATAGCTGTAATTTCAACTCGGAACTAATTTCAACTCGGAACTAATGTCAACTCGATTTAGAATCAAAGTTATCAATTTCCGTGTATTCCTAAACAAAATGCAATGAGTTGGTGTTAATTTTTTGATTTCGCATTAAAAATCCTTAGCAGATAAGATAATTCAGAATTCATCTTTTCTGGAACTTTCATTAATTAGTTCCAAGTTGAAATTAATTCCGAGTTGAAATTAATTCCGAGTTGAATTTTGTTCCGTGTTGAAATTATTTCCGAGTTGAAATTTGTTCCGTGTTGAAATTAGTTCCGAGATGAAATTTATTTCGAGTTGAACTTAATTTCGAGTTGAAATTAATTCCGATTTGAAATTTATTTTGAGGTGAAATTTAGTTCCCAGTTGAAATTAATTCCGAATTGAAATTAGTTCCACGTTGAAATTAGTAGTTCCAAGTTGAAATTTATTCCGATTTGAAATTTATTCTAAGTTGAAATTAGTTCCCAGTTGAAATTAATTCTGAGTTGAAATTAATTCCGAATTGAAATTAGTTCCACGTTGAAATTAGTAGTTTCGAGTTGAAATTTATTCGAGTTGAAATTAATTCCGAGTTGAAATTAATTCCGAGTTGAAATTAATTCCGAGTTGAAATTAGTTCCGAGTTGAATTTAATTCCGAGTTTAGAATTAATTCTGCACCCCGTATACAATACTGACTTTGTATAATATACCAATCGGTACGGTTTTCTTGTCTGCGTGACTACATAACCTTTTTCTCCAATCTATTTTTGGCGCATGACGAATGGGCATTTCTGATGACTAGATTTCGACTTCCCAGCCACAGATTTACATCTGTTTTCTCCGGAATTCTTTTCAACATATACCTTTCGCATTTTCTTTCTTGGAATTGTATTTTTGTATTTGCTAAGAATAAATATTTCTCATTTTTGTTGTCCTTGCTTTTCACATTGTTATGTTTATTTTTAAATGTTAGCGGGTACCGTCTGAATGAACCAACCCAGACTCGTATGCCCCGCTACAGTAGCACCTGATCGGGCAAATAACGAAGGGCAAATAATGAACCCAAAAAATAGGGTCAAAAATACTATTAAAGTATAAAAAAATATTTTTTTAGTAAAAATGCCAGCAATACATTTTCATAGTAAAAAAAATACCAGCACTACATTTTTGTAAAGAAAATTACTAAGAAAATTAAATTTCGGCATTAAATGACCCATAAGGAGTTGACATGCCGTTAAACAATCAAACAAACAACTGCAACGTCAATCGCTATCATCTGTCTTCCTGAATCCTTTTTCTTTAATTGTCCTTTCTCTTCACTAAAGTCTTAAGTGAGAAATTCAGCTGTGAGAATGTGACTGAAGTCAAGATGCCAAATTACGATCAATTAAATTGCAGATCTTTCTTTGGATTTTGTCAAGAACCTCGAGATGAATAACAGGAGCACCAGACCGGATAGGGCAATAATATTCAATGCACGACCGAATGATAGATTTGTAAATGTGCAGGATGGACTGACGAGAAAAAAACCTTATGGCACGACACAATAGACCAACTTTGTAAAGAAAATTGCTCCCAAGAAAATTAAATTTCGGCATTAAATGACCCATAAGGAGTTGATATGCCGTTAAACAAACAAACAACTGCAATGTCAATCGCCATCTTCTGTCTACCTGAATCATTTTTTAATGGTCTTCTCTCTTCACTAAAGTCTTGTCATTCTCTTGTACTCCAAGTCACCTCTTTCGTCTTAGTGGCATTATCGCACGGCTTGGTGTAAATAAAATAAATTCCTGACTTTTGAGTCTAATCTCAATAAGAAACGTTTTTTCCATAGAGGAGTCGATCTATGATAAGCCCAAAATGCACTGGACTAAATTTAAGACTTACCAAAGAGACAATTTTCAATCGGTGTCATACCAGAGCATCAGAGAAGTCAGGTGTATCAGAATATTGACTTGGAAATACACTAGCATAGCCTTAGTGGTAGCTTCAGATATATTTTTTTAATCATTCCACCCCAAGCCTTACGGGAATGCTACTAGTACGCAGGGAGTTACAGAGAGTGAAAGAGATAGAAAGGAAAGAGTACTGGGGGGGTTGAAGAAAGGATAAAAAAAATGAACGGGGTTCAAGACAACAGAAGATGGCAATTGACATTGCATTTAAATTTTTGATGATTGTAGCTTTCAGGGAAGCAAGTAAATGGGAAGGAGTTCCACTGTTAGGAAGTGCGAGAAAAAGAAAACTATTGGAGTAGAAGGGGCGGCTACATTTAACTATTTCAGCAGTAAAAGGGTGGGACCTTGATGCCAATCTAGTAGCACGCTTAAATTCATGTAGTCGGGTCACCAGGGGAAAAAGCTCATCAGAGCAGTTGCCATGAAAATATTTGTAGAAAAGACAGAGGGAAACCACATCACGTCTGTGAGAAAATGACTGAAGTCGGGATGCCAAGTCAGGATCAATTAAATTGCAGATCTTTCTTCGGATTTTCTCAAGAACCTCGAGATGAATAACCGGAGCACCAGACCAGATATGGCAACAATATTCAATGCACGGCTGAATGATAGATTTGTAAATGTGCAAGATAGACTCTGACGAGAAAAAAAACTTTTCTTGCAGTAGATGCAGCTATTGATTCAATGTAGTTATTCTACTTCAGGTCAGTTGAAAGAGAGACTTCTAGAGAGCGTCTGACTGCACCAAGAAGACGCAGTCAGACATTCTCCAGAAGTCGAGCATCAGCCATGCTGATGGCGGACAGGGAAGTTTCTCTATGGTGATTAAATGAGAGCAGTTTAGTTTTGGATGCATTAAAATTTACAAGCTATTTTTCTACTCCAGTTAACCACTGATTTCATGTCCTTATCAAGAGCAGCGGCCAGGTTAACTTTCTCAGCTGTGACGGATTTGCTATTGAGAGAGGAGAATATGTCATCTGCATAGTCGCCTGCTTGGGAACTGATGGCATCAAGGAAGATCATTGATGAGGATCAGAATCAGCGTAGGACCCAGTATAAAGCCTTGGAAAGACCAGAAAGAGAGCTCGTTCAGAACGACCTTCATTTCACGATTTGGTAGGAATGATTGGATTGAATGAAACTATCGTCCTGTAATACAGCAGCACTGAAGTTTACGTAGAATACTAGCATGAAAAACCCTGTCAAACGCTTTTGAGATATTTAGGGCCATAACTTGAGCTTCACCGTTATTATCAAGCTTAATTTACGTATTCATTGATTTCCGTAAGCACATCAGCGGTAGATAGGGTAAAACGGAATCCATATTGTTTATTGGAGGTGTCAACAGGAGGTCACCCACATAATCATGATCAGGTACTCGACTACTTCACTCGTCGGGATCTGAAAGCAGAGGAAATAGACATTGATTCTTCTTCCTCATGATACTTTCAGTGGGATTTCAGATAACTTGACGGCACCCATCTCCTCTCCAAGCTCTTGACCGTGAGTGGGCCGTACTCGATCTATACACTAGGTCCGCAGCTGTCACCCTCCCATATCGGTTACCACCCAAGACTATTGGACCCAGTCTGTCCTGCTATTTATCCATAGCTAGGGGAGAGAAGAGATTGATTTATACCAATGATTCCCACCGGTGGGGCATGGTAATAATTTGGTGAGGCATGCGTAAAATATGCACCCTTTAGCTTACTAAACCAACAGAATAAGGGGACAATTTGAGAATGAGTAATTAAGAGTGAATTGTTTTCTAATGAGTCTGACTGGGAGTGTTAATGTTAATGCATGTTAATATTAGGTTGGTACAACAATAACGACGTAATAATGTCGTTTTTTGACGTTAAAAAAATACGTCAAAAAACGTCATTATTTTTGCACCAACCTAATACATACGATGCATATACAGTATGCATACATAAAAATATTTTGTGTGTATGTACGTACACGTGTAATTGGCATACATGTAAATATTAAATATTTCATGGGGCAACAGAATTTTAGAAATACCAAAGTGGGGCATGGTCCAAAATCGGTTGGGAACCACTGATTTATACCTTTGCCAGGGGTATTAGCACGTAACCCACTCGACTGGAATTCGAATTCGGCTCTCCAATTCCTCTATTCGAACCTCGGTGCTTCTAAAAGAGGTCGACTTAGCCCATTCTGAAAGCTTTCTACCTATTGATACGGTTTTATGAAGTTAATTACATAGGGATTTTTCTGGCATGAAGTGAAACAATTTAAATTAAGATCATCTTTCAAGTTTTACGATGTTTTTTTTTTAAATTGTTATTTTAATTACAATGGACGCAGATGACGAGCAAAATCCTTACTCATTTTATTGTCAGTAAATCGCGAAGTGATTCAAGACAGTTCGTAACACTGGTGATGAAGGCAATAAGTAACCAGGACATGCCGACGATATATCTGTTGGTTTGACGTCACACAGACCAAAGAAAATGCTTGAAAAATAAATTCCTGACTTGCTCTCTTCTCCTTACACGTGACAAGACTTTGGCTAAGGAATTTTTTTTTCTTGAATGTTCAGTGAAGATCAAATCCGATTTCAGCTGATTGCATTAATGAGGTCATATCAAAGAGTGTCGAGGCTGATGCTATAAAAAGAAAACTACGACACATAACAATTCGGCATTTAATCTCCTTTGAAGTAGTCCCCTTCTGACGCCACACACTTAATCTAGTGTTCGTTCCATTGATCGAGGCATTCCTAGAACTTCGTCTGTGGGAGATTGAGAGCAGCTGCATTTTCTTGGATTTCCTCGACGTCTTGTTCCTTTCAAGTGGGATTTGATTTTTGAAGAGGAATGAATCACAAGGGGGCGAGATCTGGGGAATATGGTGGATGAATCTGGAGAATGTAGTATTTGCCCCAAAAGTACAGCACAAGCCATGGTGACTAATGGAATCTTTTTTGCTGTGGCACGACGACCACACTCTACACACTTCCCTTCCAAGCACTGCTATAAACAACAGAAGTGGGCGAGAACGTTATAACCTAGCGTGTACGCGTGACAACGCCCAAAGTCAATCTGTACCAAACGACTTCACTCTGCGTACTTTTGCGCCGTTACCATAGCAACAGTCCCGATATTTTTTATCAGACCTCGTACAGTATATGATTACAAACAACCCTTCATTCCTTGCCATCAGTGTATCGACAAAAAAAGTATTGTCATTGTAAATAAATTTTACTGCAATATTCACTTTCCAAAAGGAAATATTCTTACAACCCAACGTCCTGGGTATTACGATAAACTACATCCGCGTCCTGGGTATGATGATAAACTACGTCCGCGTCCTGGGTAAGACGATAAGCTACATCTGCGTCCTAAGTATGACGACAAACTACGTCCAACAGCAAGGCCTCTGATCAGGTTTTGAGGAGCGTGAAACCACCTCTTAATAGCTGGTGTTCCCAGGTCCACCCTGACCCGGGGTGGTAGCACCTGTTACGGTCCCAGCTATGAGTAAATAGTTAACACCCAAACTTGTGTCCAAATACTATTAATGTGTAAAAATAGGTTTTAATTCCAGAAATATTTTGTAAAAAAAAAATATTACCAACAATAATTTTTGAAAGAAAAATTATCATCACCAATACGTTTTAAAAAAATACTAGCAATACAAACATTTATACATTTTTTGAAAAAAAAATATTACCAGCTATAGTTTTTTGAAGGAAAAATATTCTCAGAAATAGATTTTTGAAGAAAAACATATTACCAGGAATAAAAATTTTGTCGGCATTAAATAACCCATTGAACTTTACTTAATACTACGAAAATGTTCGATTTATCACTTTTTCTTAAAATAAAAGTGAACTAAATAACAGTAACACTAGTAAAAGCTGACTTATGACCCTTGAAGAAATACTCATATAACAAAAACAGCCATCAATAAAAAAAAAAAAATATAACTTAAATGCACGCATCTTCAAATTTATATAAAAAAAGACACACGTCACACCTCGCTTACGTCACAACATTCATTGGTCCAGATCACAACACTCACTAGTTTTACAAAACTTGCCAACTGTCTCTGTCTACCCTGAGGATGACTTAAGAAAGTCGAAAGTTTGGAACATATTTGTTGTAAATCTGTCTATATTTCAAGAAATTGCAATATGAGCACTGGTAAAAATGATTCCCTTTTATCGATACATTTGGTTTATAAGTCCCAGAAATTCATACACAGATGTCCTCAAGCACACATGGTACAGTGGATAAAGGCGTTAGTTAGATCCAGTACCAGGACCCAAAGTATGTGAGTTCTATACCTGCTTAAGGCGGTGGAGAACTTGGATAGGGGAATTACAGGAGATAACTGACATTCATTAGATATGGGACGTGGAATTAGAATAGTCTACCCCAGCGAGCGAAATAAAGGGTTCAGTGCGACATTCCTGAAGATGGCCGGAGCGTACAACGGTCGAAACGTTGTGGTAAATATGGCAACAAAGAAAGAAAGTTTGGAACATATTTCTTGTGGTATCTGTCTATATTTCTGAAATATTGGTTTATAAGTACCAGAAATTCATACACAGATGTCCTCAAGGACACATGGTACAGTGGATAAAGGCGTTAGTTAGATCCAGTAACATACAAATATATCCTAAAAATCTTGTCGGCATTAAACAACCCACTGAGGTTGATATGCCGTAAAACAAAACAGACAAACTTACAACCCAAAGTATATATTGACTTTAAATAAACAACAAACGGTTGATAAGCTGTAAAAAAACAAATTGATTCTCGTTTGTAGGTCCGTTGCAACAGAATGTGACACAAGGTCGGTGTTTAATGTGAGATTTCAGAAACCCAATATCTGTCTATATTTCTGAGATGAGCTATTATAACAATTTACATTATCTACATTGTTCGGACTTTATGGTCATGTTCATGGATAAAAGCATTGGTTGGATCCAGCGACTTGATCCAAAGAGTTGTGAGTTCAATATTTGATAAAATCAGTGGTGAACAAAAAACTTGCAGACTTGAATTAAAAGGAGATAACTGAGACATCCGGAAGAGACATAACACATGGAACTAGAACAATCTACCCCGGTGGACGAGATAAAGGCTTCAGTTCGAAATTCCAGTCACAAGAAGAAGACCGGAGCGTACAACGGCCGAAACGTCGTGAACATGTCAATAAACATGAGGTCAACAGTCCGAACAATATAAATAATCTAAATTATTCGGAAAACCAGTAAAAAAAAATTTTCTCAGTTCCTCGGCACTTCCCCTTCAAAGCCTCAGGCGCTGGATAATGCTTCCATCCCCCCTCCCGAAGGAGATGAACTGCTTGTAATAAGTAAAAATGATCCCCCTGGAGCTTGAGTTGATATTAATTTCAACTATCCGGTGTAGTGTTACGTCTGTTAGAAAACTAATGTCGTAAGTAAATGTATTTTTCTAAAATCCAAACTTTCGCCATGTTTTGATGCAAAGCCATGTTATAGCCTCGTTTTGAATTTCTTCATTGATTCTGTGTCGAGGGCAGAAAAACAAATAAACGGAAAAGAAAGACAGAAAGAAAGGAAAAAGAAAGAAAGAAAGAAAAAAGAAAGAAAGAAAAAAGAAAGAAAGGAAAAAGAAAGAAAGGAAAGAAAGAAAGGAAAAAGAAAGAAAGAAAAAAGAAAGAAAGGAAAAAGAAAGAAAGAAAAAAAAGAAAGAAAGAAAGAAAAAAAAAAAGAAAAAATAAAGAAAAAAGAAAGAAAGAAAGAAAGAAATGTGTTACACGACGGTATGTAATAATAAACGGGGCAAATGCTTAGGAGGTTGACACGGTCAAGTGTTCATTGCAACTGGAACCTTTTTCTCGTTTTATCATTAAGAAGCGGATGCAAACATAAGTTTTTCGCCGCTTTCTTTCTTCATTTCCCTCTCTCTCTGTCTCTCTCTTCATCTCCCTCTTCTTCTTTCTTTATCTTTTTATCCCTCACTCACTCTCTTTCTTTCTTCAACTCTCTCCTCTCTCTCTCTCTCTCCATATATATATCTATCATTCTTTCTCTATCTCACTCTCTATACCTCACTCACTTTCCCTTTCTCTCTTTCTACATCTCTCATCCTTTTTCTCTCCCTATGACGCATTTTTTTTCTCTCCAATACCGACAGTAGAAAGATGTATCCGCCGCAAGATATTTGTCTGAATTTTCTTTAGTCTAATTAGCATTTCCGACATTATTATCTCGATGCCCGAAAACGCCACAATATTCATGGTTATCGCCGATTTTACAAGCATAAAGAAGAAGCATATAATAAAACAAAACAAAACAAAAACTCCTCAATTTAAAAAAAAAAAGTGCCTCAGCGTCCTGTAATGTAGCGGGTTTGATTCTCACTGAGTGCCCCATACTAAACCCAAACCAAATGGTAACATTAATATTAACTGTTTCCTCATAAGGAAACATTTGTTATTCATTGAGTACACAGCTATTTTCAGTTGAAATTTATAAAATCTTTCTCTGAAAATAATTTCTCAGAAAAATGGTTTTCACAAGTCCACTAACTGTTATCGATCTTTCCAGTAGGGATGAGGGTCTCCTTCCTAAATTTTCCTTTGAAGTAGTGTGGAATTGTCAACAACTTAAATATGTCATTATTTTCTCTTCGAGTTGCATGCGTTATCCATCCTCAAGTGATGAGGTTTCTATTATTTGGTATAGTTCTCCTTCGTTTATGATTGTGTAGCGCCAGTCTAAAAGTTTTAAAGAAGGATGGTCCTCGCTAAGACCTACAGGATTCGTTCGCTAGAATCCATTTTTAATCATCGAGCCGAGAAAGCGTCTGTATACAACTGACAGCTTATGTATTTCTAAACGAGTCTGGCACCATACATGACATCCAGATGAAAGTTTCGACTTCGATGGGCTTATCATTACTAGTTTTAGTGGGTAAATGAGTTCGACTTGACATCGCTATTTTAAACTGTTAAAACAACGTCATCAAGAATTAGAAATCGAAAGATCCCTACTAAAGTATTCTTTTTTTCATCGGGAATACCACTGCTCTAGCCGAAGAGTGTTCTACCAGTTAGGCCACGGGAAAATTGGTTTGTTTTGATTTGGTTTGGTTTGTTTTACGGCATTTCACCCTCAATGGGTTATTTAATGCCGACAAGATTTTTATTGCTGGTAATGTTTTTTTTCAAAACTTTATTGCAGGTAATATTTATTTTCTTCAAAAATGTATTGCTGGTAATAATTATTTACAAAAAATGTATTGCTAGTAATATTTTTTTTTTCTTCAAAAATATGTTGCTGGTAATATTTTTCCTTCAAAAATGTATTGCTGCTAATAATGTATTGCTGGTAATATTATTACATGTTTGCACCTAATCATTTAAAAAAATTTAAAAATAAATTAATACCATTATAAAAATTTACAATATATTTCTGTTTTTTTAACTTCAATATATCCTCAAAAAATTTATTGCTGGTATTAAAACTTATTTTTACACTTTTAGGGGTTAACTATTTCCACAAAGCTGGGAATATAACAAATGCTACCACTCCGGGTCAGGGTGAACCTAGAAACACCAGCAATTAAGAGGTGGTTCCAAGCTCCTCAAAACCCCCAGAACAAAGGCCTTACTGCCATATGTAGTTTATCGCCATGCACAGGAAAACAGCATCATTGTCCATCCAATAAAATGTTTAATATCTAAAAAAAAAAAAAAAACTAAACTAATTGGGCTTCTTTTTTCCAGGTTTTCAGATAAGACGTTTAGTCATCATGACACCATTTACTATAAGAATCACTGTGTGTCATTAATCTAAAAAGAGTGTCAAACCCACTTCCCAACTGAGCCATGGTGAGAGGAAAAAGATCATTCAGGCCTTCACTAAAGGTACCAACATTTATACTCTGGCTACCATCTTCAAAGTCTGTTCAAGAACAATCAAGAGAATGATGAATAAGTTTAAAAAGTGAGAACAGTAGAGAGGAAAACTGAATCAGGGGATCACAACAGGAAGAGGGATCATCATTTCAACTTAGAGCTAAAGAGATCCATTAGATAGATGCAACTCAATCCATAAGACATTTGGCATGTGAGAGAGGAGTGGAAAAAAGACCTTGTTACTCCAGGACAGAAAGTTAGAAGGTTAGAGAGGGCAAAGATCATCTCGAATAAGTTATAAAATGAATAATATATATATATATATATATATATATATATATATATATATATATATATGAATTTCAATACATCATGAGCTTCCTGATCCTTTTCTATGATTAATTAAGCTGTTAAGCTTGGAGAGTAATTATACACTCTTATTGATTAAAGTAGAGTCCAATAGTGTTATAAAAATCTCGGAGAATTCCAGTAAGATATCTTTAATCATTTCTAAGATAGAATGGTTCAGATCTTAATCTAACAATTCGACAATTTTGCTGTTAAACGATTTTGGACAATTTCGCTGTTACACCCGGCATATATATACATTGACAGTCTGTTTCATGCTTAAACGCAACTGATTGGTATTAATCCTCTTTTCCTCCTTCCAACTATGGGTAAATGGCCTTGGATGGCAACTGGTCTCTGAATTCGAGCGCCAGGTCTCTGTATTCGGCCCTAACGTTGGTTTTGCATAAAGCTTTCACCACTATAATCAAATCATATGTGCTGGTGTCTGGGCTGTCTGACCCTCATACGTCAAATACGACGGGAGATAGTATATATAGTAACTGTGTGTTTATCTAAAAATAAATACGCTTAAATTCGATTTTAGCCCTGCCGTGCGCCAACGGTGTAGGGGTAGAATATCTAACTGACGTCAATTTAGCCAGGTTTCGATCCTAGCTAGAGGCAACCAGACGTCTAGCCACACTTACGTATAATAAAGTGCTCAATGCAAACGCCTAGAAAAACAGACATGCCGAGAAAGCCAATAAAATTTAAGAAGGAAAAAAGAACTACCATATACTGCCCCACACTACCGTGGTTTTCACCGCTAGGTCTCTTCATGGAGGCTGGGTAACAAGTGTTCCCCATTGAAACACAACTGCAGTTGTGTAGAGATTCTTACATGTTTTTATTGCAATATCCTTAAATAAATCATATATATACCCAACTTAACCAACATGATGGTAGTGGACCCAGATCAATGAGTGTGTGTATACGTCTACATATATGTTTGTATGTGTGAGCGAATGTGAGCTTGTCTGATGGCCGATCTAAAAAAACGTTAAGACCACCTTCACCTGTTCCTTGTTAAGAGAACATTGCTACATATGTAACGCTAAAGTCGAAAGTCTCGACATCGAAATAGAATGACATTTGCGTATATATATATATATATGTATGCTCGAACACATGGATGTGTATCTGCGCCTAACCCCAGATTATTTATATGGGTATGTTTGTAAGAGCTAAAATGCATACACCTGTATGTATGTGTGTCTATGTATGTGAGAGTGTCATCCCAAGCAAACACAGAAGAAAATTCCCCCTCAAACATACACAAATAATCAAACACAAATAAGCATAAATAGATCCACTTTTGAAAAAAATAAACCATATCGTTTGAAGATTGCAAAAGCATGAAACTCGGGGTTGCAGACTACTATCCAAGCAACTGAATGTTAGCTCTATCACAGATATTGAGCACTTTTCACTAAGTACCGTGATTATATATATATATATATATATATATATATGTATGTATGTATGTATAAATTTTAAAACTTTGTCTTCCCTCTCTAAACTCGACCATGTCTCTCACACTATTCCTCACTACCCTCTATGTCACCTTATATGAGCTTAATACTGCCCTTTAAGTGTAAATTTTAAAAATCATTTTTTCACCCTTGAAAGTGAAGTCTGAAGATCCAAAGAAAAATGAAATCTCTGGTGAAATAAATTCTAACTGATGGAGCCTTAAAGTGGTCTGCTTTTTCTTTAAATTATATATATATATATATATATATATATATAAAAAGAAAGAAGAGTAAGATATGTAATCCGGTGTTTTTATTGATATTTTTATTTTTTACAAAATAGTGCTCAATGTAAATTTACAGAGCATTAATATTATAAATTACCTGATTTAAAATATGTTTTTTTTTCGCTACACAGTAATAACCATGTTTCAAAAATAGAGGCTAAAAACTTTAAATTTAATTTTGTAATTAAATTAAAAACATTAGTTCCATTTTATCCTCAAGCGAAAAAGAGCAAGAGAGGGAGACCGAGAAAAACACACTCATAGATGGATGTGCAGATATTGTAACAGTTAGCGGCTCGGAAAGTGGAAGGATCGACCCTCTTTCAAATTGCGTTCGATTCTGTTTCGTTTACTGGGATAGGTCATGATTCTATACTTCATCCGGCTAAATATCAAATCTTAGGGGAGACTGTGCCCTCCTGCTTTGTGTGGATATCTCAGAATTAAAACGCTAGAAAAACTGTTGACGAGTTCGTAGTATACCCTGAACCATTACCCTCTCATCAGTTCTTCCATCTGTGTGGGTAGTCTAGTAGAAAAAGTTCTAAACTCATCTGTCGACATTGACGGGAGATTCCACGCTCACTCTCTCACACTCTCTTTATATATATATATATATATATATATATATATATATATATATATATATATATATATATATATATATACATACACACACACACACACACACACCCATATATGTATGTATGTATGCATGTAAATATAATCAGTAATAATGTTCGGCTAAGAGACGAAAGACAAGGGGGAAAATCATCATACAATATCCCTGTGGCACAATATACGGACTTGTAGGCTGGTAACTGGTGGGACATGCGACACATAAAAACTGAATTATATCGTCGGATCGTCATGCATCGAAAAAGACAGAGAAGTATATGTATATATATATATATATATATATATATATATATATATATATATATATTTAAGTGGACACTGAGGACAACAGCAAGCAGTGACAGTCTCTGTCATGCATGAACCCAATCTTCAGGACATTTTGTTTAAGAGTAAAACAGACTGTCGACGCTTGGCGTTGACCTCACTGTTCACTTTTATATTTGCAAACGTTCTATCCCTATCACTTTCACCCATAAATATAACATACCTTAAAACTTTAACGTAACTGCAATAGCCTAGGGATAAGAGTATCTGACTGAGGTCATAATCGATCGTTTCGATCAATCACAGTTTGTACCAATCGAATGTTTAGAGGAATTGTTGAGCTGTGATAAAGCAAACAGGCTGTCTTTAGTCTGTATATATATATATATATATATATATATATATATATATAAAATTATATAGAAGTCAACACTTAGAGGCGACAGTCTGTTTCATGCTATATGCAATCGTCAGGCCACATGACAGACTGTCACCTCTAAGTGTTGACTTCTATGTTCACTTTTATATTTACACACGCTCTATCTCTGATATTGAGCACTTTATCCCATGAATATAGCACACCTTAAGACTATATTTCTTTATATATATATATATATATATATATATATATATATATATGTATATATATATTATAAAGTAGTCGCGTCTGCTTTTCTTGGTACATGTCGGCTTATAAGTCAGTAAATAGATGCCATTCAGCGTTAAAATTGCACATATTCTTTAATATTTTACTAAGGAAAAGTGCAAAATTTAGTTTTTGATTCTTACTGATTAAATGATAATTAAGAATGAATCGATTTATGGAACTCTTCACAATTATTTTCCAGTAAGTACAAGTTCTTCTTAAGAATCACCATATTTAAACGTCACATTGAGGAAACTTTTCGAAGTTAACTTTAGTTTTTTTTTTTTTAGTAAGCCCCCCAAAAAAAACAAACAACAACACAGCGTGGCAAAGTTCAATTATTATTCAGACTCGTCATATTTAAACATCACGGATTCCATTGTGAACATCTGCGAAGGTAAGTACAAAATTTTAACGAAATGCTCTTTCAACATTTATTTTGTAATTTAGTACTGACTGTAGAAAAAAAACAAACTTTCTTTGTTGGAGACCTAAAACAAATCATGAAATGCTTCAAACTAAGGGGTAGTTGTTTTTAAATATTATTTTAAATGTAAATGAATGATCAGAATTCCGCGAAATTTTACAATTCTAATTCTTAGCTTCTTTTTATTGTACCTATCCATTGTTACATTTTAGAGAGTAAAAAAGAAAATAAATCACTAACTCAAAAAGCGATTTCTTTTAAACGAATAATTTTCATTTGAATACAAATGACTCTTCTTTTATTGTTACATTTTTAGAGGTTAACGAAAAAAGAAAATAATTTTTTAATCAGTGTAACTCAAAAACATTGTTTTATTTATAAAAAAAACTGTTTCTAGGCTAAACGAATACTTTTTTTAATCAATATGCTAAATTTTCCGTTGACAAATGATAAATTTTTAATTATCATTTTATTAAATCTTTATAGTGTAAAAAGAAAATAAATTAAAAGAATACATTTTTATCAATTTAACTCAACCAAAAAATTTTTAAAATAAAAGAATATTGTAATACGCGAATTCTTAGCTTCTTTTATCGTTAAAATTAATTTTAAATCAGTGTAAACTCAAACTGTTTTTAAGACGCATACTATTTATAGAAAGAAAGAATCCTGAAATGTTCCAATCCTCCTATCATTAAAGTACATTTTTAATTAACTTTTTATTATTACAATTTTAGAGGGTAAAAGAGAAAATAAATTAAACGTATACTACATATTAATCACTGTAACTTGACAGGCAATTATGACCTGAATTCGAATGTTTGTCGTATGTTAAAAAAAAAAGCGAACAAAAAAAAAACGCCAGCGTTCTTGACGTATTTTTAATTCTTTGCTTTTTACTATGACGTTCTTATGTTTAAAAAGAACAAAATAAATTATTTTTTATTCAGTGTTAACTCAAATACTTTAGAAAAAATATATTACTTACCTGGCACAGGGCTTGTCAGTATCACTGCTATGACTAGCTTAGACCAGCTCTGACCAGCTTGGGCAAGCTATGACCAGCTAAGACCAGGTTTAGACCAGTGACCTGAGTGGAAACATTCGGGTTCCCCACTTTAAAAACCGACCTTGTGTCACATCCTGACTCAGTGGGGGGGGTCAAGTAAATAGCTACTTACCTGGTTTATGTCAGAGGGTATCTCCCAGACGAGGCTCTGCCGAAGGGCAGTCTCGTCTTGGGAAACTGAACGGTGGTCTTTAGGGAATTTTTGCCCGAGACTATGGGCTCGGATACCCCACTTTAAACTCGGTCTTGGGCCACATCTTTCTGTGTGGAACATCGGGTAATTAATTATTTCTAAAAAAAAAAAGTGGGGGTGGCGAATAAATGCGATATTATTTTACTTCCAAGAATTCGGTTAGTTCCTTCAGAGATCCCCCTTCAAATTTCGATGGCTCCAGTTTCCATGCAAGCTCTGTTTTGCTATGACTGTTCATAAATCTCAAAGACAAACTTTCAAGGAAACTGGAATTGACCAGTCTGTCTCATGCTTTTCGCATGGACAGTTGTATGTTGTAGAATCACGGAAAGGAAATGCAAAAAGATTAAGCATACTTAATCCAAATAATCAGACACGCAATGTAGTTTATCCAGAAATCCTTTTGGATTAATCAAAGGCTTTAAATATCTTGACAATATTATTTCAAAAACTACATAGAGCAAAATTGTCATATTTACAAAGAATATTTCCTATGCTGTACAGAAAGATGGGATCGCTGTTATACCAGGTTGCCTTGAGCGTACAAGAGTCCTGATACAGCTTCTGAGATAGGCGAATGAAAGCAAAGCCGACCTGATTGTATTGTGGTTGGATCTCGCCAACGCCTACGAGCCCATACCACACAAACTGTTGGAAGAAGCCCTAAAGAGACATCACTTGCCTCCATTTGTATGCGATCTCATAGTAAACTACTCTAATTTCCGGCTGGGAATAGGTTCAGGTTCAACAGCGTCATAATGGCACACACTGGGAAAGGGTATTATCACAGGTTATACAATGTCTGCTTCCCTATTTTCATTGACTATGAAGACGCTGGCAGCCGAGGTGAAATGCCGAGGCTCTGTGTCTAGGCCAGGAGTCCGCCAGGCCCCGATAAAGGCCTACATGAATGATTTAACCATGACAACAACATCTGTCACGGGAGGCAGATGGCTTTTAAAGAGTCTCGAGGAAAATATGACTGGGGTCAAAATGAATTTCAAGCCAGAAAAACCTAGGCCCCTAGTACTGAAAAAAGAAGGAAAAGGTCATGGAGAAAGTCCGATTTACAGTCGCAGGAGCAACAATCCTTACCCTGAGCGAAAAGCCTGTTAAGAGCTTGGGCAAGACTTTCGACAGTAGTCTGAAGGACACGATCCAGCGGATAAATATCTTGATGAGTCTCTGACCAAGATCGACAGATCAGGACTGCCAGGACGTTTTAAGGCATGGCTTTTCCCAGCATGCATTATTGCCCCGGATATTATGCCTCGTCTATGATGTTCCGCTTACCACGGTGGAAACGTTAGAGAGAGCAATTAGTGATCGGTTGAGATGGTGGCTGGGTTTGCGGAGATGCTTAAGAGGTGCGGCCCTCTATGGTAACAGCAACGGGAACGCTGAAGGAGATTACCAATGCAGTTTTAACTGCTTAAGAGATTGGATCCATGGAAAAAGTAGTGAGTATGATAAGAGAGAGGAGTGGGAGAAAACCCCTCACGAACATACTTAGGGTGACGGAGTGGTGGGGTTACAAGGTATAAGGAAATATTGAGGCAATATAGTAAGCCAGGGCAGATGAACTGTTATGGAGACTTGTTGGCGTATGTCGGGGAGTTCATAGATAGAATTTTTTTTTTTTTTTTTGCTTTGCGGTTACTGATTGCCATTTGTTTCCGCTTATTTGCGGTTTTTATTTCCATATCTATGCATAATTGCTTATGAATGTAATTTCAGAGAGCAGAGATCTATATTAGTAATCATAGTTTTGAAGATGTCGAGTGTCGATACTAGTATTAATTGGTTAGATTTATTTCAAGTAATATTTAACATATACTAAATATGTGTATAGGTTATTTAATTAAGTAGTTAGCTTATTTATTTTTAAATTAGGCCATTGAATTATTTTAGTTGATAAATCACGAAACTGGGAAGGAACTTCAAATAAATATAAATCTCTTAAGCCAAATCCACTTGCAAGCAATTGCCGTTTAAAGGAACTTCGTTCTTTGCTTTGCAGTTACACGTAAGTGTTTTCTGTACATTGTGTTGATTATTTTTCTATTGGGCTTTTTTTTTGTCATGTTCTCGGTGCAACTGTTGCTGATTTTTTTTGTTTCCTGCATTCCTGTCAAATACGATCTTCAAAGATTTCAGGGCAATGTCAGTCATCATATTCTGTGTCAACGAATCCTTGTCTATTCTAGTCTTTCCTGTTTCTTTCACTTTCAATAACCACTTGCATTCTAGTGGCTTTTATTGCCTTGCTTATATGGTTAAAAAAATATGGAACAAAGACGCAGAAGACTAAGTAAAAACAAATTCGAAAAATGCATATTTCTATTCTAGTGTGTTCAATTTCCCGCTTCGTTGGCTCTGTGGTTAGGATTGTAAGGACGTTCGTTCTGGCGCATGCGTTTCGAGTATCGTAGGAAACTTTTTCTTTCTTTTTTTCTTGTAGTAAAATTAACGGTTTCATTATTAAGACTAAAATTATTTTCACCTACTCTCCTTCTCTAAAAAAAAAAAGAAAAAAAGACAGTTTCTACTGGTGCTAATTCCTTCATTATCCTTGGATTCTTTAACGATACTAATTCCATGCTAATTAATGACTATAGAAATAGCTTAACTTCAAAAATAGCCGAAAATTATTTGTCACGAGCAGTAGCTTAGGCAATGCAAACATAAGCATGAAAAGTTGTAATGTTTTTTTATTCGCGAAATGATAATTGTGATAGATATAGCGTAGCTTAGATGTGGCACAAAGGCGAAGATAGGGGGCACCCAGTGATGATCGAACTCACTACTCAGTAGTAAATGTTCTAGAGAGACAAGCTAGTTTGCTAACCATTACACCGCCTCGAGGTGCCCAAATTGAGACAGATATATCCAGTTGACTCTGAAGGTCTTCGTGTTTTTCTTTTGTTAACAGTGACTATCATACAAACCATCTTAGTAATACCATTAATGGATGCGTGGGTAGTAAGGGATTTTTTTATCAGAAGAGTAAAAATGCTTTGAGGATGTGTAATGTATACTTTTTATAACAGAAATCACCTTGGCTGAACAAATATATTCTGAACGTTATTATAAGTCAAGGAAGGCAATTTTCTCACCGACGTAACGTAGCTTCCCCATGTCTTTTCTACAAATATTTTCATGGCAACTGCTCTGAGAAGTTTTTTCCCTGGTACCCCGAATACATGAATTTAAGCGTGCTACTAGATTGGCATCTGGGTCCCACCCTTTTACTGTTGAAATAGCTAGATGCAACCGCCATTTTTACTCCAACAGTTTATTTTCTCGCACTTCCCACTTCCGTTTACTTGGTTTTCTAATAACTAGAACCTTCAAAAATTTAAAGCCATCATCAATCGCCATCTGCTTGAGTGACGTTCATCTTTTGTCCTTTCCTCAATCCTCCCTATTCTCAGTCTTCTCTTTCTCTCCTTATAAAACTCCTGCGCACGAGTGACATTCTCGCCTTGCTTGGCGTGAAATGATTAAAAAAAAATGGAAGGCTGTAGTCAATCTAGTACTGCGCTTAATTAATAAAACCTAGGTACCATAGAATAAACTTCATCAAAACAATTACGATGAAAATATTTACAGAAGAGATACAGAGAATCTACGTTACGACTGTAGGAAAGTGACAGAAGCCGAGATGCCAGGTTAGGATTACTAACGTTACAGATTTTTCTTTGTATTTTATGAAGAATTTCTAAATAAATAGCAAAAGCGTCAGACCAGATATGACAGCAATATTCGATTCATGGACAAATAGTCAAAAGACAGGGAAGGAGTGCTAACCGCTCTTTTGGACAGGAGTAGAGGTTTATTCCTTGTTTTCTCTTTAGGATTGGGTTTCCGGTTCTTTCTAAAGTCTTCATTTTCTTTCACTCTTTTGCGTTTTAGTGACTTTATCTCTTTGTTTTGGGTGAATTGATTAAAAAAATTATAGACATTTTTCAACGCAATATGGCCCTGAGTAAAGAGAGAGCAAGTAGTTCTCACAGTCGTATGAGTGTGACAATGTGGATGCTGTAGGACTTGGCGTTCTTCATGCGACACGTTCCTTTATGAAAATGACTTGAATTGTGACCAACTCTTCTAGGTCGCAAAGGATCGTACGGGACCAGAATGGAACAAATAAATAAGAATTAAATAATTAAAAAAAAAAAAAAAAATTAAATGACGTTACCATTTTTTTCTTTCCTTTTCTAGAAATCATTTTTTGTAATGTCTGGATCAGAAGATCGCTTGAGGAGTGAAACCGACAGTCACAATTCACTGTTGATATTAAACAGCCAGGCTCCTTATATATATTTATTTATTTCGACATAGAAATTACCATGTTTCGGAACAAAAACTTAAGTTTTTGTTCCATTCTCAAGCGATAACTTTCGAAGAAAAGTGATTTACTTTTTTTTAAGCTAAATAGTATTATATATAGCTTAAGTTGGAGGGGAAAGGCATTACAAAATTTTAAAAGGGTGTTGGGTTTTTTTTGACGAATATGAGTCTGATTTAAGATGACAAAGTAAATATAGGTTAAGTTTTAGTTTTGGTTTCGTAATTTCTGCCTGTCGATACTGGCTTCCTTATATGAGAACGTGTCATCACTGTCTTTTATATTTAGGAGCATACATAAGATACGCTACTATACATTGGCATTTTTATTTATTTTATTTTATAAAATACATTGTGATTTTTTAAAGGGGCTTCAAATACAATTAAGTCTTATTTTATATATTTATATTTTTATTTATAAAGATCTAAAATACTATATTTATTATATTTAGTAATATAATAGATACGGTATTGTTAAAGTTAAACTATTGGAATTACGCATTATTTAATTTTCTTATTTATGATCCAATAATAGATATATAATTATGCAATTTTTTTTTATATTTATGTTATAAAGTAAACATAATGCAATGTCTACAAAAAACCGTTATTTCTTTTCTTTGATTTAATAAATCTTTATTTTTCAGAAAATTAATAATATATAACTTTTCATGTAGGCACAAAGAACATGGGTCATTTAAAGATCTACAAGTTCTCGTTTTTTAATATTTTCCATTTTACTGTTGATGTTTTATTTGTTTGTAATGTCAAAAATATTTGGATAGGGATCTTTGGTTACGATACTTAGTAACTTTAATATAATCATAGAATATTTTTTCATTTGTAGAATTTATACTTATTCGGTTTTTTATGGATAAAAGTATATTTATTATAGATGGGGGATGATTTGGCTTCGTGAGGATATATAAAGGATTGGTATTATTTTTTTTTTATAAGGTTGGTATATATTTTTCATTATGTCTAATGTTATATCAAGGAAGTTTTACCTTCTTAATTTTGTATTAATATTAACTTTCAAATTTAGGCACTTTAATTATCTATGTATTAGTTTTCTAATCTTATAAATTTTGAAGTTTGTAGACTTCCTCACAACCATAATGCCATCATCCCTATACAGTCAATATTAATTTCAGGGTGTGCACTCACGTTGTATAAAATAAGTAGACCAACAAGATCGGAAGACTCTGCAGAGTCCAACGATCCCAACGTAATATCAAAATAGTCTTCTGAATTCTTTTATCCCCTGATCCTTATTATGAGTGAGAACAGATTTTTTTTGCCTTCCTAATTATGTTGCTTTCCTCTTTAGATAGGTCAGAGTATACAGTGGCAAAATCAAGAGCATTTTTCCTTGATGTTGACTGGTAATATTCTTCGATGTCAAAATGTATCATAACTGTACAATTGTTTTATCCTTAATATTTGAAAATCAATTGGTTACTTTTTGGTATTATTCCATTGTGTTAATTCCAGGTAATCTTTAATTTATTTGTTCTTTCCAGGATTTTTTTTTAATTAATTTTACCAATCCCAGGCCGGGTTGGATTTATAATTCTGATAGTAGGATTAACCTCAAAATCAGGTTTTTCGGTCATTGATGGCAATGTAGTAATCCTTTGTGGTAAGTTTTCCGACTCCATCACTAATTTATGATGTATCTATTATCTTACTAGTCATATTAATACTTGCTACCATATTATTATTATTATTATTAATTTTTTTTTTTATAGTTTTTATTTTTTTTTAACTAGAGTTATAATCTTTTGCTGCGAATTTGTAAAAATTTCCAGTTTCATTTATACCCTTTACTATCCGGTCCAGATGTTTTTGGAAGTCATTTTCTTTTTATGAAAAGCGATATTGTTTATTATACCAAGTAGAACGCAAACAACCTTTCGATAAATGGTGCAGGTTTTTTGCTATTAAAACCATAAACCTCGGGTTTATTTGAGTTATTCTTCCGAAAAAAGAAGTGTTTTCCACCTTTTCATTTTTATTAGTTCCTTTGTTGTATTAATTTGACGAAATAATTCCTTCTGTTTCTATTGGGAATGTTCTTCAGAGAGATCACGAAATTTGTTTTTCCATATATTTTATTTTAAATTTAAAATAAAAGTTAATAGTGGGAGCAAATATACATATATCAAAATAAAAACATAGAACAGTCAGATTTATAATCCACAGTTCTTTAGCATTTATTTTCAAAAACTGTGTTCGATACACCGTAGAGCATAATATTATCAAAAATATGTACTCATCACGACACAGAAATTACCATGTTTCAGGATCAAAACCAAAACCTTAAATTAAATTTAAAATTAAAGTTTTTTTGTTCCATTCTCAAGAGATGTAGAATAACTTTCGAAAAAAATGATTCACTTTTTTAAAATAAATAGTATTATATAGTTTAAGGTGGGAATGGGATTATAAAATTTTAAAAGGGTGTTGGCTTTTTTTGACGAATCACGATACAAGTATAATTTAAGATGTCGAAGTAAATATATATATATATATATATATATATATATATATATATTGAATTGAATATTATAACAACATTTGTCTTACTGGAATTTGAATTATAACATTTTGTGTCCTCCACATGTTTTGACTGACCTTTCAACCACCTAATGAATATTCATATATTTTCTCAAATCTAAAATTCATTATAAACCATTGACATACACAACTCCAGTTGAAAAAAAACTATGAAATTTAATTATTTATTATAAAAAAATTAAAACTGCTAACCTCATTGTCAAAAATACGAATTCACCTGCAATATTCAAATTACAGAGAACCAATATTATATACGAATTTATATGTCCCTTAAAGAGCCGTGTTCCTGACCAATCCAAATTCATAAATAATTATATCGTATATACTACATGTTTATCAACAAAACTCACGTTATATCTCTTTGACCATAGCTCAATTAGGTCCCATTTAAATACAGATGGCGACCTACCAAATTTATCCGTAACATATTCTTTCATGATGCAAACATAATAGCATCATCCATATGTTCAAAAAGACTAAAAATAATCGAAACATTATTAATAAAAAAAAGTAAATGCCAACAGTCATAATATTAACTGTGAAAACGGCCATATTGTGCTGATCGTGTTTGGAACATAAAACATTTAGATAAATGAATAAAACAATCCATATATTCAGTTAAAAGTAAAACTAAATTCACCCCTGATAATGGATAAATGTATAGTCGAAAGCGCTTGGAAAACATTCGGACAATTCTTATATAATTTATGTCCTGAAAAGAGAAAAAAAACTATATAAAAACTTAACCTTGGCACCCAGTCATTTTCAACAAAACGTATGTATATATATATATATATATATATATATATATATATATATATATATATAATATAAATGTGTGTATATATATATATATATATATATATATATATATAAATAAATATATGTATATATATATATATATATATATATATATATATATATAAAAATAAATGTGTGTGTGTATATATATATATATATATATATAAAAATGTGTGTGTATATATATATATATATATATATAAATAAATTTGTGTGTGTATATATATATATATATATATATATATTTATATATATATAAATGTGTGTGCATATATATATATATATATATATATATATTTATTATAATAAAATATATATTTTATATATTTTATATTTTTGTATTGTGCATTTTTGTTTAAATATTTGTTTGTTGTTGATTTTTATATAGTTTTATACATTAAATGCATTTGTTTAAAACCGATTTCATTTAAATGTTTTTTATTTTAATCGAATCATAGCTATTTTTTTCAAATATATTTAACCATTTAATTTATAATGATTAGATATATAGTCTTCCATTGACTTTTTTTTTTATGGAAATTTTTATTTCATTTCTACTTTTTAAATCCCAAAGATGATTTATAAATTAAGAAATATTTTAACGTATGATGTAAAAATCAGAGTCCTTTCATTAATTGTGTATGAGGCAAAAATAACATGATTTTTGACATCACTTTTTTGACCCTAACAAATGGAGCTGTCTTGGAAATCAGAATGCTGTCATAAAGAACAATAGAAATGCAGAAAAGACAGCTTCTTTGAAATGTGAGAAAACCTTGATCTACATGGAAGGGATATGCGAATAATTCATTTTTGGCAATTTTTGTCCTTATTTTTACCCGAAATTAAAGTAAATATATGGAGTTTAGAACGGCTCATGATCAAACATAATAGACATTCATTGTCTGTTTTTTTTTTTTAATTAATATATTAAATTAAATATGTATAAAATAATTTATATATATAAATATATATAACTATGTATATATATATATATATATATATATATATATTATATTCTCGTCGAATTCGACATATGAGGGTCAAGCAGATCAGTTCCCAGGAAACTGACAGCCCGACAACAATACATGAGATTTGATTATAGTGGTGAAGGTTTCCTGCAGGACCATCCACACTTTTTCTAAGGGCAAATACAGAGATTGGTGCACTTAAGATCCCACAAGGTCCCCAAACGATCTCCGCAGGTTTTTTTTCTCCAATCAGATACTGTTGCCATCCAAGGCTATAGAACCCAGTCTGTCCTGCTTTTACCCATAGCTAGAGGGAGAAGATTCTTATACCTTTCCCAAGGGTATTAGCACGTAAGTGAATGTAATGGATTCAACTGAAATTCGAACTCGGCTCTCCGATTCCTCAATCCAAACCCATATCCATTACTTAAAAATATATGGATAATTTATATTATATAAATATTTTTACGGTGGATAAGTTTTATATATGTAAACTGATTTAAAATATTTTAAATTAAAACATTAGTTAATTTCATCCTCAAGTATTAATAAGGATTCAGCTTGGATAAAAATTTAATTTAATTACAAAATTAAATTTTAATTTCAATTTCAATTTTTGAAACATGGTTTTAATGTGTGATGTAAAAAAATTTTTTAAATCAGTTAATTTATAATATTAATGCTCTTTAAATTTACATTGAGCACTATTTTTAAAAAATAAAAATACCAATAAGAACACCGGATTATATATCTTACTTTCTTCTTTTTTTTTATTTATATATATATATATATATAATATATAATAAGGCAAGAAAAAAATATTATTTTCGTGAAAATGGGTGGTAGACTAAATTAAATTACAATGGATTTTATGATTATTATAATGATTTTTTGTTTTTAACAGACAATATTGTCTGAAAATAAAATAAATTAAAGAATTATTTTATTAAAGAATCCTTCATATAGAGATGAAAATAACATGTAAAATAAATAAGTAATGCAAAAAAAATGAGCAGGTGATTATTAAACTTCTTGGTAATCTGTAATGTTTCATTTATTGAATTTGTTATTTTCTTTGCCAGACTTATAAAAGTAATACCTGGAAAGTTAGAATTTATCAGCAAATATGTCTTTTGTGCATATTCCAGTATGAATGAAATGCCTAGGTATATTTACACGAAATATATAAAAATTTAATATATGGTTTGGAAAAAAAAAAAATGTAGAATCAATTTTGATTTTTTTAAAAAAATATAATTTTTTTTCTTGAGAATTTAAAAAAAAAGTGTATGGTTTGGAAGCTGGTCAAACGTGATTCAAATCCCCCAATGTAAAAATTAAAAATAGTTGCTTAGTGGTTTGTCATAACAGAGTTAAAATGGTTCACACATGGTGAAAAAAGATTTTGACCCAAAAATGTTTTTACAGTTTTTTTTTCAAAATTAAAATTGTAAATAACATCTTGAAATACACAAAATTTTAAAAAAAATGTTTTTTGTTTTTTTGTAATTTGTAAAATAGATTTAGATTTATATTTTCCTTAAAATCATTTCATCCCATTGCAATTTGCAACAAAGCCACTAAGATTTTGTATTAGAGGGATCTCGGAAACTTTACTGAATGTGAAAGAATATAAAAAAAAAAAATATTATTTATAAATTTGTCTTTAATTTTTGATTTTTTTTCTTTTTTTTTTATTTCAGACGCAAAAGTTTTGCAAATAAAATTTGAATAAAATAAAGTTATACGAGAAAATATAATGTTAGCATAGAATCGTTACATTTCTTTTTTTTTAAATAAAATAAAATAATAAAACCTAAAATAAAAAGGCCTCTTTTTGTTATAAATATAGTGTCTATATTGACCATGGAAAAATGAATAGTGTATTTATGTCCATTTGAAAAATTTTTATTCATCATTCGATGTTTTGTTCATTTTTTTAAAAATATATTGGTCTTGTGTGCCTTAAACTTATAAAATGAATCTACTATCTAAACATCCTTTTTTTATTTCATATTCCAAAACAACATTTACAAATAATTACTTCAAACCATAATAAAAATTTCAAATATCTGAAATCCTAAAATTTTTATTATTTGATGTTTTTTTTTTTTTTACTTAATGAATAAATTTAACGATAAAAATTTTCTTCAGAAAAAATTAAATGGAATTACTTATTGAAATGGCATTTCAATATTGTTATTTTTTACGATGGTGGAAATATAGTAAACTTTTGAGTTGGTCCTTTTTTTAATTTTTAAAAAAAATTTAATTGTAATCCAAATTTTATTTTTGGCCTTAATTGAAAGTCTTTTTTTTTTTTTTAAAATTGATGTTCATCTTTCTTGTCTTTTTAATTTTCCTCAATCCTCCTTCTTCTTATTTTCCTCCTTCACTTTTTTCGTAAACCTCCTGCGTACTAGTGGCATTCCAATTTTGCTTTTAAAATTTTATCTTATTCAAAGTTATTATTTTAACATGACTGAATTAAAATGGATTTTTCCCGACAATTTCAAACACGCCTAAATAATTCACAGAGAAAAAGAAACCCAATGAAGAAAATATAAATTTCACATATATTTTCAGTGTCTTGATCCTGTTCTAAAATACTTTTCAAACTTCAGTTTCCAAACATATTGAAAAAAATTGTGGATTTTTTTTTTTTCTTTTTGCCTTTCCAACTGAAAAAATTTTCGTTTTGTCTTCCACATCATATTTTTGCTAACCTTTTTTTCAAAAATTCCTTCTTTTTCTAGAAAAAATTTTTTTCCATCAAATGGAAGATTCTATCGAACCGATTGTTAGAGTTCTGCTGATAGGAAAGTTAGTTTTTTGGATTTTCCAAATATTTCTCGTCATTTATTATTATTTATTATTTATAAGTCTACCATTCGTCCATGGATGAATATTGATGGCACAAATGGCCTTATCAAAATGTAGAGATCCTTTTTAAAAAATAAAAGAAGATCATATATATATTGGTTATTATAATATTTTATATAAATTAAATTTTTTGATTCATTTTTTCCGCCGTCATAAATATTTCTTTATAATTTTTTTTTTTTTTTATATTTTATTTTATTGTAATTGTTCTGATGAACTCCATGGATTTTACTTAATGAATTTAAAACTAAAATAACTTTAAAATTTGTAAAAGTCTCATCCTTTTACTTTAGCTGGATTTTTGCTAGATGTATATATATATAGTAATTAAAGTTTATTTTCTCACATCTTTTCATCTCTTCAGGATTCTTTCCAGCTAACTATCTTTTATTCTTTTAGCAAAACTTCTTGTATCGTAGTTTTTTTTAAAGAAAAATGTTTATATATATATATGATTTAATATGGATATAAAATTTATATATTTTATATATATATATATATATATATTTTATAAATTTTATTTTTTTATTTAAAAAAATTTAAAAAAATTTTTTTTTTATTTGTTTCAAAAAATCCTTCAAAAGGAACAAAATTTTATTTTGCAAATAAATTAAAAACATTTCTATTTCATCTTCAAATGTATTTTTTTTTATCAATTGTATTATTGTATTTGTGCTTGTTTCATACATTGAGCACTATTTTGTAAAAAAACAAATTTATCTAAATGTATAAACCATTGAATTTTATCTTACTGTTCTTTCTTTTTATTTATATACATATATATATATATATATATAATTTGTATGTGTTGTAATAAACATATATAATATAGAATATTGAATATTATATTTTTTATATAAAGGCCGTTTATCTATATATATTTAAATATATAAATCTTTATATATAATTTATATTATTTGATAATGTTTTGTATATGAATTCAATATATAAATATATTAAATGATTAAATTTCTAATTTTGCCAAATAAAAAAACCAAGAATATTTTCATGGCAGATCGTATATATCATGGACGATTGGTGTCAATATATTGATAAATATATATGTTTTCCTTTGTCTGGTCTATGTATGTACAAATTTATTTTAGAATATCGAATATTTATTGAATATTTATTCAAATGTGTTTATTCAAATGTATGCTATTGTATATATGTATTTATAAAATTAATGTATTTATAATCAGTATACATTTATATATATGAATGTGTGTAAAAATATATATTTATTTTTTATATGTGTGTATCATATATATATATATATATATATATATATATATATATATATATATATTGATATATACATGAATTATTCACACAAAACTAATGCAAAGGTTAATGATTTAAATGGCGAGACATCCATCATCGCAAACAATTCAAATAGTATACAAAAACTCCAGATCCGTTATGAATGAATTGATCCTTGTTTATATAAATTTCTGCCGTATTAGTTGTTATTTTTTTACTACAAGCTTTCGTCTGTTCCTACAGACATCTTCAGGTATAGAATAGATGTTGTTCTTGTTTTTTTTCTTAGTAATAAGAGGACAACGAAAATATATGTATTGTTGTATCCGAAAATGCTATTGAAAATGAGTTATTGGTTTTGGAACGCGCCAAAGCAACGCTGAGTTTGATTTTAAATTTTTTTTTGTTTGTTTTATACCAAATATGGTGATGAACAAATTTTTTTACTGGTTTCTTTTTTTAAATCAAAGTGGCATGAACTATATTGTTCAATAATTACAAATAATGTCGCACTTACGGCAGAAATTTATATAAACAAGGATCAATTCATTTAATAACGGATCTGGAGGTTTTTGTATACTATTTGAATTGTTTGCGATGATGGATGTCTCGCCATTTAAATCATTAACCTTTGCATTAGTTTTTTTGTGAATAATTCATGTATTTGTAAATTGATTGCACGTTTATTGTATTTATATATATATATATATATATATATATATATATATTATATATACATTTTTATATATATATACACATTTATATTTCACACAAATACCCATGCTATATATATATACTAAATATATAAATTTTGTTTTATTTTTAAAAGAATTTTTATGGAATATTTTTTTTTTATTTCAACGTTTTTCAAAAACTTCAATATTTATATATATTTTTTAAATTTAAAAAAATAAATTAAAAATAAAATGTCTCATTTTAAATGATTCCAAAATCAAAAGAATCCTTTTAAAATTCAAGTCATTTTTTATATTTATTATATGTTTGTTTGCCCATAGTCGTACGTAAAATTCGTATATATATATTTATATATTTTGCAATTTGATTTTCAAAAATCCGTATGGGTTGACCCATATTTTGATATCCAATAAAAATGTAAATTCTGAACAATTCCTTTTGGTTCTGTTTTTTTTATTCAAATATATATATATATATATATATATATATATATATATATATATATATATTTATATATTTATATATATATTTATATATGGGTATTTATTTGCGTATTTTATGTATATTAAATATTTATATATATATATATATTTATAATAACATATATATATTTATATATGTAAAGATATATATAATATATATATATAATGTAAATATTGCATATATATGTACATATATATATATATATGTTCATATATTGTGTATATTTGATATATATATAAATATAATTATATATATATAAATTTTGTAAATAATATTATTATATTTTATATATATTTCATATATGCGTAATTGATATTTTTGATTTTGTTTTACTGAACAGTATAATATATTAAATATATATGTATCCCAAAATCCTTATAAAAAATATATCATAATAAATTTTTAATAAAAATGATTTTGCATGCTGTACAATATATATATATAAATAAAAATATATATATACATTTCATAAAAATGGATGTACATAAGATTTTATTTAGGATATTTTAATTTTTAAAAATTTTTCTCCTTCAGTTATAATGATGGCGATATATATTAATTCATTCTTGTTAATCTAAAAATTCAAATTCAAAAAAAATTTATTAGTGTTTAAGGTAAATTTGCGTTTTTAAATTTTTTTCAATTTATTCCGTGTGTAAATAATTAATCTTTTGGAAAATAAAAAAATTATTATAAATGTAAATATTAAATATATTAAGTAATTTTCAATTTCTAAATCAGTTTTCTTTATAACTAAAATTTTATATTTATCTTTATTTCAGATTATTTATTATCCTGTATAAAATCATTTTATAAATTATCATTGAAAATTTTTTTAATGTATTTTTGGAATTGGTCATTCTTTAGGCATATGTTGAAATAATAAAATCAATATCTAATAAAAGAATTTAAAAATAATTTTATTAAAGATATGCAGGATTTATTTTATTCTATATATCAGGATCATCTTTTTGTTATATGGGATTTTTTATTGAATAAATTTAAATAATCAATTATTTAAATCAATTAAAGAATTTTAATTATTTTAGTTGAAATATTTTTATATATTTTAATATATATATATATATATATATATAAATTATATCAATGAACATTGATTTCCACAAGGTATTTTTTTATTCCAAATCGTTCATTACAAATTACTATAAATGTATCTTTATAATTTTTTTAATTTATGGCTATTCATAAATGTTTTTAAAAAATAATCGTTAAAATTTTATAATGGATAATATTTCCCCTATTACGCAAAATTCTTTAAAAGCCTTTATTTGTTAAAATATCATCGGAATTTTTTATATTATTTTTTAATATATATATATATTTATATTTTTATATATATATATATATAAATAATAAATAATTAAAAATTTATTTAAAAAAATTTTTCGATTTTTTTTATTTTGAAACTTGATATTTTATATATATATATATATATATATATATATATATATATATATTTATATATATTTTAAAATGGAAAAATTAAAAAAATTAATATCAATATATTATTTTTTATATTTTTAAAAATATTAAATATACAAAGGCAGATTTAAATTTATGGATATTTTATTTTATTAAAATTTTTATTTTATATACGTTTATTATTTATATGGCATTCCTATATATTCACTTTATTCATTTTAAATTAATATTTAAATTTACTTTTTAACAAGCCTTCTAAATTGCAGTTTTTACACACACCATCACACAATATATATATTATATTTATATATTCTATCTTATATATAAATTCCTTATTCATATATATATATATATATATATTTTAAAATTTAAATTAAAACATAAATAAATTTTAATATTTTGGATTTTTATTTCTGAATAAATTTAATTTTTTTTTTTGAGGTTTAGAGCTATTTTTTTTATTTTAATTTATAATTAAATTCCAAATATAAATTTTTATCATCTACAAAACACAAGAAAAAAACATATTTTAAATCTTAAATCAATATAAAAATAAAAAAAAAAAAAATATATTTAAAAATTAATAATGAAAATTTTTTATTAAATATAAAATTATAAACTAAATTTGCAAAAAAAAAAAACTTAATAAATTTTTTATTATTTTTTAATTTAATATATATTTTATATAACGCGTAATATAAATATATCTTTTTTATAATATTATTTTTAAATATATTGGTAAATATTATAAAAAATAAAATCAAAAAAAATTAATTAAAATTTAATATAAATAAGATAAATATAAATATATAATTTTTATATATATTTATATATATTTAATTATAAATATATTTTTTTTTCGATTCAATTATTTTTATTTTATATTTATTCATTTTTTATTCCATATAAAATATAAAATATAATAAATATATATATATATATATATATATATATAACATATATATATATATAATATAATAACCTTCCATATTTTTAATAAAAATATTGAAGGTAATAAAATGATAAAAAAATATTTAAATATATAAACATTATAATATTATAATATGCATTGGATTAATATTACAAAATAAAAATAAATTCCATTGTTTTTTTGATTCTAAATAATATATATTTTTTATATATGAAAAATATCTGTAATGAAAACAAAAAAAAAAATTCAGTTAAACATGAAAAAATTAATATATTTACAATTTTATATATATGCGTTTATATATTTTATTACAAAAAAAAAATTGAATAAAATTTAAATATTTGATTAAAAAATTTTTCGTATTAAAAAAGGATTATTTCAGGTTTAGTTAAATATATATTTCCATATAAATAATATATATATAATTTATATTTTTACATTTTAATAATAATATTATATGAAAATTTCTTTTGATCTATTCAGGCCAGATATATATATATATATATTTATTTATAAAAAATCTTCTTCCATTTTATAAACAATTTATTTACTTTAAATTAAATGTATCATTTAAAAAAACAATATATAAGTTAAATATTAAAAATTTTTTAAATAATTGTAAACTCAAACTTGTATCCATTTTTAATACGCTTACATATATAAATATATAAATTTATAATAAATTTTATTTATTAGAATTTTTCCAAAAATTCAATTAATTATTTCTTACTGCGTAAAGTTTTTTATTTGTTTTTTTTTTTTTTTTTTAAATTTGAAAATTTTTTTTGATATAATTTATTAAAAAAAAAATTATAAATATTCAAATAAAATCAAAACCAGAAATTTAAAATATTACATTTTTAATTATCAAAATTGATTTATTTTAATTAATTGAATATTTAATTATGTTAAATCCTTTTAAAAATTAAAAGATATATAAATAATTTTTTTAAGACATATATATATATATTTATATATATATATATATATATATATATATATATATATATATATATAATGGACTCTCCTGTCGGTTTTCGACGTATGAGGATCTGACAGCTTATTGATTCAGTTATGAAATTTTGTGCGATAATCTTAAGTGGCATTTAAGACCCGCTAGTGATTTACAAAGGAGGCCACATATGGAGCAAGAGTGAAGATTGTGAGATGAGATCACTGTTAGATTGGCTGACCTTTTAGATCTTGCTCTCACTTCTTGAAGATGATTCAGACAAGCAGATTGAAAATTGCTGAGTCCACTAAAACACGTTGATCTCCATTCTACCCGCTCCAAAGCTAAGCGCTCAAGGGTGTTATGTGGTATATTGACTGCTGACAAGTTGCTTTTCAGCTTGTCTTTGTATCTTAGCCATGGGCGTCCTACATTCCTGTAGCCCTGATCTAACTGGCTGTACATTAGGATCTTGGGTATCCTGTCATCAGACATTCTCAAGACATGACCAGTCCACCGTAACTGAGACTGTATGATAAAAGTCTCGATTCCTCCAATATTACACCTGTTAAACAGGTCTACGTTAGATGTCCTATCTTGAAGGTTAACTCCACAGATTGCACGCAGACAGCTTTTATGGAAAACATCTAGCTGGCGTATATGGTACCTGTATGGAGTCCACGACTCTGAGCCATACAAAAGGATGGCAAATACAACAGCTCTGTAAACCCGAATTTTCGTATCCAGTCGAATACCCCGCTCATTCCACAAGAAATGGCGAAGTTTGCCGAAAAGCACTGGTAGCCTTAGCAATCCGATGCATGATTTCATCATCTAAAGTTCCACTGTAATTGACTTTTGCTACCAAGATAGGTGAAAGACTTTACATAGTTCAGGGTTTTGTCTTCTATTTTCAATGGTCTCTCTGGAAATTTGTAGACTGGTGGTTTTTGTTTCTCACCACAGAATTGTTTCGGAGTAGGACAAGGTTGGTGCACAACTTCAGTTTTCTTTTTATGCTAAGTGTAAGACCAAATGCTTTACATGCAGCAGAGAAACGATTTATTAGATGTTGGGCCTCCTCAAGGATGTCGCTAAAGAGCTTGCATCATCATCAAACAACAAATCACGAATAATTTGCAAATGAAGGTGGGTCTTGGCTTTGAAGCGCTGATGATTGAAGAGACCACCAGTTGTTCGAAAACTGAAACTTGACGCCACTCTCTGTGTCTGCAAATGCATATTTCAGCATCACCGAGAAGAAAAGGGCAAAAAGGACGGAAGCTATGACACAACCTTGCTTGGTGCCATTTGTGACATTAAAGGATTCCGACATCATACCACCAGACATGATATTAGCTTTCATTCCTTCATGAAAGGAGATGATGACCTTTAGCATGTTATATATATATATATATATATAATGATAAAAGGAAATAAAGAACAAAGTAGGAAATGAATATTAACAGACAGAAGAGAAACAGTGTCTATGCGTTTGGTTGAGAGAAAAAAATGTTGTTACGCAATGTATTTTGCTTTTACCCACCGCCATGATTTAATTATTTTTTTTAAGATGACACGACTAATTATTAATGAGCCACTATTGAAAATGTAGCCTTTCAATTTTTTCTCAAGTTAAAAGGGATTTTTCGCAAAATGTTATCTTTTTTATTATTATTATTTTTATTTTCTTTGATTTCTTGTTTTTTACATTTTTTCATTGTCCAAGTTATTAGGGACCCTAGGTTAGAAAAATGGCATCATGACACTTTCCACTGACAAAAAAAAAAAAAAAAATTACATAGATAAAGCCCTTCTCGTAAAGTGTGGGCTGTACTTGTTAGAACAATTTTTTATCTCCTTGAGGCATGGACTTCCAGAATCCCTTCAATTAGTCTTTGGAATTTTTCCAATATCCTAGGACTCCAACTAAAACATTGTTGATGTTCCCATATGCCACATTTTCGAGATTTCTATTTCAAGGTCTTTGTATATTATTATTATTTTTCTATTGTTATCGTTGTTAAAATTTAACAGCGCGTTTTAAGGAAAGAAAAAAAAATGTTTGACAATATTTAAACAGAACGTTACATATATATATATATATATATATATATATATATATATTATTAAAGTTTTAGTATAAAAATATATAAATCTACAAGAAAATTATAAGTCTGTGTACAAAAAACAATGGTTTCATTTTCCACCATAAATATATGTCCCAATTCTTCATCGTAAACATTATATCCACAATGATCTCAATCTATTTCTGTTTAATAAACAAAATGAGTGACGTAACCCTTTTAATATTCCTTTGTTTGGAAGACATACATTCTGTTGAAATATTGTTTAACCTTGTCAAACACTGTGTTTTCTTTTTTCTTTTCTTTTTCTTTTCTTAAATGGTCAAAATATTGGAAGAGTTACGTCAATCATTTTGTTTATATTATTTTATTTCCTTTGATTTTTGGTGTACACTCATTTCTTCGGGGGGAGGCAACCAGAGACTTAAGATCAGACATGGCCTCATGGCATTTTCCAGTGAGCACTTTTTGAGAAAAAACAACTTAAGATCACACATATTTTACATAGATAAAGCCCTTTGTAAAGTGTGGGCTGTACTTGTGAGTACCATTTTTTTTTTATTTCTTTACGGCTTGGGCAACCATTACAGAAAATGCAAAACGTCAATATATCGATTTAGTAATTAACAACAATGCCTTTGGCGCGAATAATTTATCCTGTCCGTGAGACAAGACTATAACCTGTCTGACGCCGAACTGCTATTTCTATGGCAGGTTTCTTTTCTTTTTATGTGCCGTGTCACCTTCAGGGCGTAGGGGATCATGGCTCTCCACTTTTTCCTATCCTTTGCAGCTCTCAATAAGTTTTGTCCCTTCGCTACTTCCTCCAGGCCCTATTCTGTCATCCACTTAAGTCCACTAGGTATGTCACGTGTTGCTTGTCTCTCTATCCGCCCTGTGAGTAACATATTCTCCAAGCCGACCATTCTCATTCAATATCCCAGAAGTTTCAGCTGCCTCTTCCTGATACAGTTAAGTAAATTCTTATTGTTTGCATCCTCTCCAAAACTATTAATAAAATAATTCATAAAAAGTAAACAATATAATTAATGACATATATATATGATATATATATATGATATATATATATATATATGTCTTTATATATATATACATATTTATATATATATAAAGTGATAATCCTATATATATTAAGAATATATATCATATATATATATTTTTATATATATATATATATATATATAATATATATGATATGATGTATATATATATATATATATATATATTTATTTGATATATATATATATATATTTTTTCTATAATCCCCAAGATCCGTATGCAGGCGGTTTTTATCCAGTATAAATTCTGGATTTTTTTATTATCCTTTCCCATGTAATGGCAAGGACATGTTGAGGAAAAATGCAATTGTGTGTAAATTCCACAAAGACAACCGATTCTGTTTATCGTTTCAGTAGTAAAAGAGATAATCCATAAGTTAATTAAACAACCGAGGAACAAACAAATTTCCTTAGAAACAAAAAAAAACTGATAGGATGCTGGATTCAGATGTGATATCCATCTTGTACATACGTAAGTGCTGGCCAATATCCCCACAGATGATGGAGAGAAAATTGATACAACACATTTTTTGTTGTTTTACAACCTTTACAAGGCCAAGAGGTCACTCGAAGTAGTGTTACAGTTAGAGGCATTTTATGTGGATAGGAGGGGAACATACAAAACTAGACTTGAACAGTTTGTAGTGATCTGGGAAACGTCCTCTTGTAGTCAGTTCCATAGAGCAGTGGCTCGCGTGAAGAAGCTGTTCAAGTGGAACTTACTGCTCACCAATGGATTATGGAGGGAATGAGGGTGGTTAGCTACAATGGGCGTGGCATGATGGGTCCTGGCCGTGAAGGTTGGACCTGGCGGAATCAAGGAATGCTGTTCGTCCGAACATTTTCCATGGAAATAGCGATAGAGCAGAGTGAGGCGTGCCACATCCCGCCTGTGAGAGAGAAAAAGCTTCGAAGGTAGAAAATGAAGTGGTCCTACAGAAGGATACTGAGAATTCCATGGACAGAGCGATTAAGAAACTGGTAACAAAAAGAACGCTTATTCTCAAAATCAGGAATAGATAGTGCAAGAGAGATAGGGGAAAATAGCGAGTCAACTACCCGACGAATTTTTTTTTTTTTTTGAGTGGATGGCGGTACGAATGACGGGGGTGCTTAGCAGACTGTTAAGGTCCACAAAGGATAGGAATTTAGGGAGAGCCTTGATCGCTGATATCCTGATTTATGCTTAATGACGTACCACTGGTGCGACTGCAGTATATATGATGCCTCTACGAGCCTAATGGGTTACGGTTGGTTTGGTTTGTTTTACTCTACGGCATATCAACACCTCAGTGGGTTATTTAATACCGACAAGATTTTTTATTGCTGGTAATACTTTTTTTCAAAAGATGTATTGCTGGTAATTTTTTTTCTTTTTCAAAAATGTACTACTGGTAATAATTTTTCCAAAAAAAGTATTGCTAGTATTAAAACCTATTTCTTTACTTTCATGGTTTTTTAATCCCCTTTTGTGGGGGTAACTATTTTCCCATAGCTGTGACCCAAACAGGTGTTACCACCCCGGGTTAAGGTGGACCTTGGAGCACCAGCATTTAAGAGGTGGTTCCACGCTCCTCAAAACCTCCTTGCTGTTGGATGTAGTTTATCGTCTTACCCAGGACGCAAATGTAGTTTATCGTCTTACTCAGGATGGATAGGTTGGGGGAGGGGGCACCAGCAATAGGACTGTGGGCATTAATGGTCGAAAAAACTAAAGAAAAATCAAGTATAATCTAACAATTCTCCCGTGTTCGTCTTATTTTTCTTGAGAGTGAAAGACACACATGAACGAAACGTTGGATTGTTTTAATCTAGATAATATAAACACTCCTTTTAGTAAAGAGAAAAAGAAAATTTCTCTTGGTCGATCTTTTAGCATCTAGCATTTCTCCTCTTGGTTGGGTCCATTTCTACAAATTGAGGAGAAAGAAAACAATCACTGTAGTGTTGCTTCTAATTTTTTTGGCACTTCATTTCTAGAAATGCTTAATGTTGAAAGATCGGACGAATAAAATTCGTGATTTTTTTTTTTTAATGTTTACCAAAGGAGTGTTTATATTATCTAGATTATAAAATGTTTCGTTCATGTACGTCTTAATTTTCTTTCTCAAAAACATAAGACGTACCATGCCCACTGTCTCATTTTTGGTGGGTGTGTCCTTGCTAAACCGTTAGAAATACGGTGCCTCTACGATTCTATGTCAATATAGCTCTCTTCAGGCTGGTTTTGAATTCAAAGTTTTCCTTCTCGCAGATTAGTTGCCTCCTCAATAACATTTTTTTTATTTAACCCATACCTAGAGGGAGATCCTGATTCATGCCTTTTTCAAGCGCATTAGCCCGAAGTGAACGAAACGGAACGGAATGGGAATTGAACTCGACACGCCTAATTCACTTTCCGTACCGATATCGATTATTCAATCCGTGAAGGCATATAGTTTTCCTTCTCTTAGATTAGTTGCCGCCTCAAGCTATAAGAGCCCAGTCTGCGTAGCTATTTAACCCGTAGCGGGAGGCAGATAGATTAATGTCTTTTTCTGCATAACTATTTAACCCATATAGGGAAGCAGATGGATCAATGTCTTTTTCGCGCCTAATTCACTTGCCGTCCCGAAATCTATTACATGATACTCGCTTCCGTTTGGCGGGAAGAAGCATATAACAAATATTGGATTTGTATAAACCGCTTTAAGTACTTTGACGTGGTGGAGTGGTCTGCTTGCTCTTGAGATTTATAACTCCTTTCTATCCAGACAGATTAATAAATAGGGGCCAGCCAAATCCTAAGGTTCCTTGGAACGGGTATCTGCTTTCAAGTCGTACAGATAGGTCAACAACAGGATGCAGAATTGAAATCCATCTCTCAAGATAGGAAATGATTTTAAAATTAAAAATACATCATCGACAAAAGAAATTTTCCCAACCCATTCCAAGAATAAAAATTCAAACTTTACGGTTAAATAAATCTTTTTTTGTTTTGAACAGATTTTCTTGAAAATGTCACGAATGACGTCATCTACTCATAATGCTATTTTGGGTTGTGATTTTAGCCAATCCCCATTCGATTTAAAAAAAAAAAAAAGGTCAAGTGTCCAATGCCGGATAACTGAAATGACACTCCTTCAAAGAAAAAAAAAACCTCCCGGAATCTTATTTGCATTGTCTTCATTTTTATTGCCATATTCACAACGTTCCGGCCGTTGTACGCTCCGATCTTCTTCAGATGATTTAATTTCGAACTGAACGCTTTAGCCCATCCACCGGGTTATATTGCTCAATTCCACATACCATGCCTCTTCCAGTGTGTGTCGGGGCAGTAGATCATTATTCAAACATATATTGTCAAATATAACAGACAGCGAATGTCTATTATAGACGGCTAATGTTCAAACATAAACGTTCGTTGTCTGTTATATTTAACATATATATTGAAAATGGCTAAATGTATAGCCGAAAGCGATTGGAAAAAAAGAACATTCGGACAGTTTTTATATAATTTATCATCTAAAAAAATATTAAGATCACATAAAAAACTAAATCAAAGTACCTTGTGTGTCGTATTCAATGAAACGTGCATAAAACTGCTGCCTAAACACACATACATACACACACACACACACACACACACACACACACACACATATATATATATATATATATGAGATGAATTATTTTAATTATTTACATTTTTCGGCTGTTGTCCTCATCTTTATCACCATATTGTATGCTCTGGCCTTATTCAGGCGATAGTTATCTCCTTTTATCTTTCTTCTCCGCTGCGGGACCCAGGTATTGAACTCTCAACTCTTAGGGTCAAGTCACTGAATGCAACTAACGCTTTTTTTCCACTAGGCTATGTCTCCGGAAACTTATTTTCATGAGTTAGTGTTTTTTTTTATATATTTAAACAGACAAGCACACACACACACACACACACTTATATATATATATATATATATATATATATATATATATATATATATAAAATGTGTATGTGTGTATTTAGGCAGCAAATGTTCATTTTGTTTCTTTTATTTTTTACAGTAAGGTTCACCCTGTACAAGGCCCGGGAACCACTCGAGGTAGATGGTTATATTAATAGATAGTTTATACGGATAGGAGGGGAAGATAACGATTAGACTTGAGCAGGTTAAGATTGTAATGATCGGGTAAACATCCTCTTGGGAGTCTGTTCCACAGGTTAGTGGTTTGGAGGAAGTAGCTGTTTTAGAGGAACTTACTTCTTTCCGCTAGAACACGGGGGAGGATGTGGGTGATATGCTAAAATGGCCGAGAAGGTTAGACCTCGCGGGACCAAGGAATGTAGTTCGTTCGAGAACTTTCTATGGAAGTAGCGATAGTGAAGTGAAAGACTCGCCACATTTCGCTTTTGAGACAGAGGTTGGAGGTGGGGAAAATAATTCTTCTGCAACAAGACTGGAAACTGAGGACTGGGCAGCTTCCGTTCAAATATGGCAACAGTACACCATTTTCGGCCTGATCTGGCTTGTATAAAGGTAAATGATAGTATGGGGTCAGGTACTTACTGGAGCGGTACAGGGAGTCGATCATTTTACCTGCATCCGGAACGATATATCGTATGTAAGATTTAAGGTACATATTAAAAATGACAAACACTTTGTGTCAATTATTTTTAATGTTCATCTTTTTGCAATTTACAAGTTCATTTCGAAAGAAAAGCAATAGAAATATACTATTCACGTTTATCGTCCTCATATTTGTTGCCATATTTACCACAACGTTTCGACCGTTGTACGCTCCGGCCATCTTCAGGAATGTCGCACTGAACCCTTTATTTCGCTCGCTGGGGTAGACTATTCTAATTCCACGTGCCATGTCTAATGAATGTCAGTTATCTGTTATCGCCTGTATTTCCCCTCTCCAAGTTCTCCACCGCCTTAAGCAGGTACTGAACTCAAATACTTTGGGTCCTGGTACTGGATCTAACTAACGCCTTTATCCACTGTACCATGTGTGCTTGAGAACATCTGTGTATGAATTTCTGGGACTTATAAACCAAATGTCTTCGGAAACATTTTTACCAGTGCTCATATTGCAATTTCAGAAATATAGACAGATACCACAAGAAATATGTTCCAAACTTTCGACTTTCTTAAGTCATCCTCAGGGTAGACAGAGACGGTTGGCAAGTTTCTTAAAACTAGTGAGTGTTGTGATCTGGACCAATGAATGTTGTGACGTAAGCGAGGTGTGACGTGTGTCTTTTTTTATATAAATTTGAAGATGCGTGCTTTTAAGTTACAATTTTTTTTATTGATGGTTGTTTTTGTTATATGAGTATTGCTTCGAGGGTCATAAGTCAGCTTTTACTAGTGTTACTGTTATTTGGTTCACTTTTATTTTAAGAAAAAGTGATAAATCGAACATTTTCGTAGTATTAAATAAGGTTTGGTTTGGTTTGTTTTACGGCATATCAACCACAATGGGTTATTTAACGCCGATAAAATTTTTATTCCTGGTAATGTTTTTCTTCAAAAATCTATTTCTGGGAATATTTTTCTTTGAAGAAATCTATAGCTGGTAATCTTCTTTCCCGAAGAATCTATAGCTGTTTGTATTGCTGGTATTTTTTTAAAGTTTGGTGAATTTACCAGCATACCAGCAATAATCTTTGAAGGAAAAATTATTGCTGATAATATTTTTTTTTTATTACAAAGTATTTCTGGTATTAAAACCTATTTTTACACAAGTTTGATTGACAAATATTTGCTCATAATTGACCCTAGCAGGTGCTATCTACCCCGGGTCAGTGTGGACCTGGGAACGCCAGCAATTAAAGGTGGTTCCAATTTGTCAAAATTTCCTGATCAGAGGCCTTGATGTTGGACAAAGGTTATCATCTTAAAAAGGAAGGGATGTAATTTTTTATCGTCATACCTTTACAGTATTGAATAAGGATGAACATCTTAAAAACTACAGTTAATACTAGATGCTACCTCAAAATTCAATAAACTACACAAAAATTCCCAGGTAAAACACCACGTAAATAAACTAATAACCACAAATAACGCCGAAATCGTACCTTCAAAGCGTCATAAAATAAGTCTAATTTTATCCCTGTTAATGAATATGGTAGAATGTTAAAATCCATAAATCAGGCAAGCCACCCGACCCTATAATATCCCTAGTTCCTATACACATATATCAAATATCAATAACTTTAGACCAGTTAATCATACTATACTTACCTACTAAATATAGTATAAGTTCTACTAACAGATTTTGTATATAGCTCTATTTTATGTATAGGTCTGTACGTACTTACCAAATATAGTATCAGCTCTATTAAGATTTTGTATATAGCTCTACTTTTTGTATAGGTCTGTACGTACTTACCAAATATAGTATCAGCTCTACTAACAGATTTTGTATATAGCTCTATTTTATGCATAGGTCTGTAATTAACTACCAAATATAGTATCAGCTCTAGTAACGTATTTTTTAAAAAATTCTTCACTTTAACAAATCTTGAAACGTTGCAAATTTGTTCACTAACGTTCTAGTCCATGAAACAATTGACATTATTTTAAATAACAATTATCACCATCCTTCTCGATCCCCAAAATCAAACCCTCAATATAAAAAAAACAACAACGATTGTTAGCGTTGACTAACCTTTCCACGGCCGCATGATAATATTTATAGCCAAACTGACGGCGTTGCCATGGGCAATCCTCTCAGCCCTTTATTTTCAAACTTTTATATGACCAACTTAGAAGATAAAATATTCAACAAAATAAATAAGCCCACCACTTATGCCAAATATATTGATGACAAATTCATCCAAACCAAAATGACACTATAGAACTTTAATTTTTTTTTTTTTTTAAATTCTGTTTTAAAGTTCACTTATGCTTAAAAAAAAAGTTCATATCACCCCAAGCAACGCGGGAAGGCCACTAGCACGCAAGAGGTTACAGAGTTAGATCACGAGTAAAGAGAGGTGTTTGAAGAAAGGATAAAGGGAAGGCATCAGAAGATGTCGATTGACACTACATTTGAAAATTTGAAGATTATAGCTATCGGAGGAGCAAGTAAGAGGAAGGGAGTTTCAGTGTCGGGACGTGCAAGATAAGAAGCTGTTGGAGTAGAAGAGACGGTTACATTTAACCGTTCCGACAATGAAAGGGTGGTACCGAGATGCCAAACTAGTAGCACGCTTAAAAGAATTTTAAAAAAAAACCCGTTTCTAAATATTCTTATTGACTGAAAATTTTACCACATCTCTGTACAAAATGTCTATTACTTCTAATTCTTGTCTTCTAAACTACAACAGTGAATGCCTGAAATATATAAAACTGCTGTCATAATAGATTAATCTAAAGAGGTGAACTCATTTCTTCATTCAAAATAATTTCTTTTAAAGAATTAAATAATATAAAACAAACACTTATCAATAATGGGTAACCTAATTATATTACCGCTAAGAAAATCCAATTTGAAAAACAGACTTATAATCCTAGAAGCAATATTCATAAAACAAAACAAACATCAGTATATATATATATATAGTTACGAACCTGCATCCTCAAATGAATATAAAAAACACCCACGTCACACCTCGCTTACGTCACGACCCTCTTTGCCTACTTCACAACACTCACTAGCTCTGCGAAACTCAGCAATTGTCTATACCTATCGTGATGATGACTTAAGAGAGTAGAAAGCTTCGAACATATTTCTTGTACTTTTCTTCCGAAATGAACTTTGAACAATTCCTGACTAATTTGGAAAAAGATGATCCTTAAAATTAATCAACACACAATTTTTGTCGTCTTTTAATAATATAAAGGGTGCGATGGATAAAAGTCGTCTAAATTACGCAAAAATGAAAATAACACTGACATCTCATTTTAACAGACATATTTATAAGATTACACAGAAATATCTTTAAAATATTAAAGTATATTTATTCAATAAAATCGCCATTGACTTTTACCAATTCTTCAGAATACATGAAAATTTTTTTGAAATCTTCTGGGCTCTAAAAATTTTAGTTGGTGAATGCTTATTATAATCTTTGCCTTCAGTTCATCTTTTTTGTTATAAAAAGTTTTGTTGGTCTCTCGCTCAACTGTACCAATCAATATTTTGCAGTCTTTCATATAGGTGGGTCAGATATAAGGGGGTTATGTGGTTGCAAAATTGTCTTCAGCCAAAGACTTGGTTCTGCTTAAAAATGGTTTTAGAGTCCGGTATTCCAGCAGCCAAACCTCTTGACTCAATGCAATCTTACAAATCTCAGGGCAATTTTTTTAGGCCTTTTGTGTTAATTGAAAATTTGTGGGATGATAAAATAGGCATAACATCATGATTACTCCAAACACCATGATGTTGACTGGATATTTCATCCAACTCTTTCTTTTAACTCTGCGTTGTCCTCAGATTGACACCCAAACACTATCTTATTCTAAATAAGAATAAAGGATAGATAGAAGTTTGCAAGTAAACCACTTTCCTACATCTTGAAATTCATGGTACATATAAAATATAGAATTGTAGACGGTGACATTATCGGTCCCAAGGTAAACTAAGAGATTTTTTGTAACCTCTTGGACAAGTATTTTTATTTATTTACTAGCAGCATGGCCCGGCGTTGCCCGTGCTTGATTCAAAAATCGTACAACCCATACAGAAATCGCTATCACTTGACTTATTTTTGCCCTTCCTTGCCTTTAAAGGAGTGCCCTTTGCCGTGCTGATGTTGCTACATGCCTTACTTCTTGCCTATCTCACACTGCGAATTTTTCTAAGCTCTATACTAAACATTAAATCTGTTACGAAAAAGAACTAAACAAAATGAACACAAAACGATCAGCTTTAAAAAGGACTCGTAACTGGAAAAACCGAATGAAAAAAAAATGTTAACAACAAATACTTTTTTCACACCCAACCCAGTTCTGCGGAATCAGAATCAACGTTGAGTTTAAGCAAGCGAATGAACCAATTGGAGTAAAGTGTCATGCAGATTTAAATTTTTCCCCACTTGTGACGAATGCAGCTATCGATTTTTTTTTTTTTATGCTAGCATGCTAAACATTCGTGTCAGTCAGCTGTTGGCTCTCAAGCTGGCCAATAGAATCTTCCTGCCTATTCGTGGCAGCCAGCTATAGGCTCTCACTCTGGCCAGTACAAAATGGCCGCAAACTACATGAAAACTGCCGTAGAAGCATGAAAAAATCGATTATTTCCACTATCGATGGGAGTTGGGAAATGCAAAGTAGGTCTTGACCTTCCCGCTAACTTGGAGCATGTGCATGTAAATTTTGGTGCAAATCCGTCGAAAATTGCGGCCGTCCATTCGTTACACACACAAACACATCCTGCCTTTTATAGGTAGAGATTTATTTTGTGCAGTTCACATCTAAGTAGCTTTAAATTAAATTGTACAATTATGCTAGACGTTGCTTCTTAAAATATAAACTAAAAGATTCAGAATATAAAAGACTTTGGCCAAAGAACATGGAAGAATCCACCTACAACCATCTAAAACAAAGATATTTAAATTAGACAGGTTAAGAATCTTATAACCGAACATCTGAAAATTAAAAAAAAAAAAAAAAAAACTTCTGAAAACCAAATATTTTTAGTGTGGAGTTTGGCGCGCAGTAAGATTACCTACTTAACCCACGCCACTTAGGTATGACGTGACAACAGACGTCATGATCAGCCCGACACCGCCCACCAATCCCCCTGGCTGGGTGACCTGAGCCCGCCAAACTTCATTTGTTGTCAAACGCTCGTACTGGGTAGACGTTAGTGTGTTGTTCGCTGATTTTTTTTTTCTTTTCGTAATTTTTGTTACTTTATACAGTGAAAATGTCAAAACGAACTACCAATAACCTGATGAGTAACACCGAGACAAATAACACTGTGAAATAATTATATGGTGACCCAAAACAACGGGAATTTTTTAAGTGCGGATTGCTCGACATGAGCAAGTGGCAACAGTGCGAGACATTGACCTTGAGCAAGTAAACATTTCGCCATTTAGAATTCAAGATGAAATTCACACTATCCCAGCTGAGATGTTGCAGCAGTCAATGAGGAATCTCAACAGCAAATTTCAAGAATGCATTCGTACACGAGGACGCCATCTACAGGACGTAATTTTTAAAAAATGAAAATTCCATCATGGTTTCTTAAATGGCATCTTTTAAGGTTTCAATTACTATGAATAAAATATTTTTCTTCCATCACTCTTGGTTTTAGTGGATTGTTAAAAAGTTCCCATTTTTTTGGGGGGGTCACCCTGTACAAGGGATAGGGAGAAGTGGAGAGCCATGATCGCCTACATCTTGAAGGGAGATGGCGCGTAAAAGAAAGAATTGTAGTCGATGATGAATCTTGATGGCGGTGTTCCTGTGTGGCGTCTGAGAAGTATGGTGTCTGAACAATCACTGCGTATGATTTCAGTCAGTTATGTGTCATGCGTTATACACTCTTAGGCGATCATGTATCTTTCGATACATGACTGACGAGGCAGATTTTTCCCTTGGTTGCCATTTCTTTGTGCGGTAGTCCAGTTGCCATCCAATTTATAGAATATCGGTTTGTCCTGCCATATGGTTGGGTTTCGATCTTCTTTTTAATTTTCTTAAGCATGTTTTGAAAACTTCTGGGACACGTAATAAGGAAGGAAGTCTTGGAGAATCTGATACTTGGGTCGAATAAAGGGAAAGCAACTCGTGATATCGGAGAGCCGAGTTCTTCTTTTCAGTCGAATCCATTATGGTCACTCACGTGCTAATACCTTTTCTTTTAAGCTATGAATCTTCTTCTTTTTTTTTGAGCTAATTCTAAAAAACATGATCGCCTATTTTTATATCAACGCGTGGCACATAACTGACTTTTATGACATACCTGGCGAACTTAAAAAAGTTTAACAGAACTGGTCTGGGGAGAAAGCATGGGGAAAGGTTTTGTTGAAAACTGCGAGGGATAGAGGATGGAGAGCCATGAAATTCTACGTCTTGAAAAAACACAGAACATAAAAATGTAAAAGAATAATTAGGATCTGTTTATAATGTTTTTGGATTTTTAATCCGGCTTTTTTGGGGGACATTACAATCTTTTTTTCCTACCAACTGCCTTCTCTGGAAAATCTATTTCAGACATAATCATCAAAATGTTTCCATTCACAGAATCATGTGTTCTCTTTACCTATCTGCTATTTATAAATACGACGAAGATATGGAAAAAGTTAATTCCTAACGCCTTTTAATTTACAAAGGATATTCCGCTCTAACCATCGTGTCGTGTCGCAACAGGCACATACCATCGGATTCTTACTCGATTCTTGTATTCATTGTACAAATGCGTGACATACCTGGCGGGCTTAAGCAAGTGGATGGCAGAACGTGGTCTGGGAGAGTTGGAAGAGGAACGAAACTTATTGAGAGCTACAAGAGATAGGGAAAAGTGGAGAGCCATGATCGCCTACATCTTGAAAGGACACAGAACTTAAAAAGTAAAGAATAATTAGGATTTGTTTATAATGTTTATGGATCTTTAATCCGGCTTTTTTGGAGATTACCGTTTCTCTTGATAATGGCCAAAAGATTAGCGGAAAGATCTCAGACATAATCATCACAATGTTTCCATTCACAGAATCACAAGTACTCTTTACCTATTTCGCATATTTTACAGGCTATATGAAAACAGATTTCTCAAAACTGTTTTATTAATGAATGTATGACAATATTGAATTGTCCTGGGATAGAACTTGGGTCCTTCACAGAAATAATCAAATATTTCGACTTAAAAACATTGATTAATTGGCGAACTTAAGCAATTGGAAGACAGGCCGTGGTCTGTAGGAGGAAGCCTAAAGAAGAAACATGTCAGCTGCAAGGGATAGGGGGAGGTGGAGAGCCATGATCGTCTACGTCCTGAAAGGACATAGCACTTGAAAAGAAAGGGTGTATGATTTAAAGAAACAAAAAGACAAGTTATTTAAATTCTATAGTGAAAGTCATGACTATAAACTATTGAACAATAGGAAAATACTACATACAGCAAAATAAACTACATCTACTTTCTGTAGTTTTCTTTACCCTACTCATTAAAAACTATGTTATTCTACTGTAGGTCAAGGGACAGTATTGAGTGACAAAGAAGCAGGGGAGGTGCGTATATTTTAGTGAGCAACTGGGAGGCATGAGAGTGTAACAAAAATTTTTAGTTTCTCTTTTGATGCTGTTCAGTTTTAAGTGATGCAGGGCATTTTTGATCTGAAATAAATCAAATTTATTCATTACTCATGGTCTTAATTATACCTCTGTGTCATTTATTAGTATATGACCCTAAAATAAAGTGTAACACAATCTGAAGTCTTTGTTTTTTATAGGTCGTGATGTAAGTATTCAAACGTTTTTGCTGCAATATTGTTTGAATTTCTGAAAACCGAAAAAGACCGTAAAACCGAAGTATAACTTATCCCCAAGAATTTCGGCTATGGGATTGTGTTACCTGTATATCCCCCAAGAATTTCGGCTATGGGATTGCGTTACCTGTATATCCCCCAAGAATTTTGGCTATGGGATTGGGTTACCTGTATATCCCCCAAGAATTTCGGATATGGGATTGTGTTACCTGTATATCCCCCAAGAATTTCGGATATGGGATTGTGTTACCTGTATATGAAAACAGATTTCTCAAAACTAAGTTTTATCAATGAATGTATAACAATATTGAATTGTCCTGGGATAGAAATTGGGTCCGTCACAGAAATAATCAAATACCTCGACTTAAAAACATTGATTTATTGATTAGTTTTCTACAGCTTAGCAAGCCATTGCAGGTTATTTAAAGCCAGAAAATATTTTTAGATTGTAATTTTGCTTTTTAGATAATCAGAAGATAATAATCGCAAGTATTTGCTTATATATGTCTTACTAATTAACCTATAATTAAGGTGGGGGAGATGTGGATTCATATCTAATCAGAATTTGATAAACAAGAAATTATAATGTGAATATAAAGTGGGGGATCGAATCTATATTATAATCAATATATAAACTGATCCCTCACTTTGTGGTCACGATAGTTTCTATACATTTATATCCCAGAGAATGTAAATAAATCTAAAAGACATCCCTGAGTAGTTAATCAATATTTGATTGATTGATTCGTTTTCTACGGCTTATCAACCCTTTGGAGGTTATTTAAAGCCAGAAAATATTTTTAGATTGTAAGAATATTTTTTGTGTGTGATAATAATGGTTTTAGTGATGCATGTCTTACTAATTAACACATAGTCTTACTAAGTTACTATTTTACCCATAATCGTACAAAGTAACTCATAGCTGCGAGTGGTGGGAATTGTTGAATTCATACCTTTCCCAAATTATTTGCGCGTAAGTGAATATAACTGACCCAACTGGAAATGGAACTCGGATCTCCGATTAACAATTCCGAGCCATTATCCCTTACACCACCTGCACATCTAAACTTAGAGCACCTGGTATTTCCAAGCGGTCACCCATCTAGGTACTAACCAGGTTCGACGTTAATTTCGGTGATCATACAAGAACTAATGTTTCAACGCCATATGGCCACAATCCTTAAAAACGACAGTGGGGAGGAGGAGTAATATTTGGGACTTGTAGACAGTAAAACTTTCGGTCACGTTGAAATCAAGATAAACGAAGAGATTTATTTTAAGTTCTTAGCCATTTTTTTCTTTTAGTTATGCAGGTCAGAGGTCAATAGGGTTAGACTAAATTGTATATTTATACGAGATGCTGCTCCTTAAAATAGTAACTAAAAAGAAAGATGATAAATATAAAGAACATTGGCCTAAAAAAACAAGAAACAATCCAGCTACAAGTTTTCAGTAAACATCTCAAGAAGAAATAAGCAAGCTAAAAAGTATTGGAAAACATATTTCTGAAGGTTAATTTTTAGTATCTGTCTATATTTCTGAGATGTACACTATTTACATTATTCGGACTATTGTCCTCATCTTTGTCGCCATATTTATCACAACGTTTCAGCCGTTGTACGCTCCGGCCTTCTTCAGTATCTGTCTATATTTCTGAGATGAGGTATTATGTACACTATTTACATTATTCGGACTATTGTCCTCATCTTTGTCGCCATATTTATCACAACGTTTCAGCCGTTGTACGCTCCGGCCTTCTTCAGTATCTGTCTATTTTTCTGAGATAAACAGAAACAAACTTAATTAGTTTTTATCTTGTGTCGAAAATAGAAATTCTACTGGAAGAGGTTGATATGCCGTAAAACAAACCAAACCAAACCAAACCAAACCAAACCTACCACCTTAACACTGCTCCTTAAAACTCTTAAATGGCTGACTATTGCCCACGTTGTCCAAACAGGTTTCAAATTCTTGGCATTTATAGAATGGTTCCAAGATTATCTGTATATTAATCCAGTAGAAAACTTGCCATCCATCATTGAAAGAGATGTATAGAAGAGCGGAAAACTAGATACACGCAAACGAAAACTCTAGGAAACAATAAAACCACTGCAAGTAATGTTAGTCAAAAGAAAATCAATGATTTAACGATAAAAGTTATAGAATATCTAAAAGCCCTAATCAACACGTGGAACGATGAAATAATTGATTTCGATATATCGGATTTTGTGTTTCTCTGGTTTCTATCATTTGAATTTGTTTATGAAGCCAAATATAATGGGCACGTGGCCGAGTGATTAGAACGTTCCAACCACGAAACTCAGATTCGAACAGCACTGTGGTCGATTTGTCCAGAAAAGTGGCGTCTTGATCCTGTCGGCCTGTAGAGGCGAACCCAGCGTAAAGCACCTTTTGGAAAGTACCTGAAAAACCATACCACGAGTTGAATCAAGTCTTGGATAGGTGGAAATATTTGGGAGCCATCGATGGTTGAGCTAGCACAAAATCGCAAGTCATCGTGACCGAGGGTCTGGGAGCATACTGGCCTTGTTCAGACAGTTGGTCCCGCCACATAATGTACTCTCTTCCAGAAACTGTAACTAAGATCCGCTTAGTATTGTTGCAGTATAAACCACAGGTGATATTGTTCATGATGATGGTCGTCTTTGAGTATAGAATCCAGAGGTTAGCAGTGAATATTTTGAAGACAGTAGCAGAGCGTAGTTCGTCCTTCTGTTTCTCTTCGCCTGACAAGATGGAACTAAACATTCGGGTAGGGTAAACAAAATGGCCGCCTTTATACACGACGGATTGAATGTTCTACGTCTTCTGATTGGTGGACTATAAAGTGAGTCAAGTCATTTGGATTGGCTCACTAGTACATAGACATGCACAAAAAACTGCAACAGGTGACACTGTGGGTGTTGAATAAGCACAACTGTGCCTGAACAGGCGTCTTCAATAGGGATTGGGTAGCCGCCCTAGCAGACAGGCATCCCTGGATACGAGTGGCCAGCCATTAACTTTACCATAAATTAAAATATATGTGGCACTTGTTTGAATAATAAAAACTGGCACCCATCAAAATATTGACAGATATCATAAATTGAAATCCTAAAAATATATTACTTAGATAAACATAAGTATATCCTAAAAGATTGCTTAAAACTAATTTTATTATGACAAAAATGCTCAACAAGATAAATTCACATAGTCTATCTAATCGTCTTAATCTACATATAAGCTCTTGATAATATATTTCAATTGAGCACTCTTGATAAACAGCCTAATTCTACAGAACAGCAGTTTGCATACTTTTAAAACGCAAAGCTCTTTTGATAAAATGAATACGAGCATATATTGACTAATTTTTACATTCTTTTCCTAAATACAAAAAAGAATTTTTGTTTCTTTAACTGCCGAGTGCTGATAGTTTAGGGTTTCAAACCCGACGGACACCAAATTTATAACCATTCGATCCTTCTTACTTTGAATTAATTTTAATTATGTCTAGTCGCACCGAGATGTGATACAAAAAAACGGAATGTAATGAATGATTTCAGTTACATTCAAATTTTTGCTAATTTTTTTTTTGGTTTTATGAAATGCTTCTTCTCCCCCACCCCAGCTTTGGGTAAATAACAGGACAGACTGGCAGTTGCCATCCAAGACAACAAGAGAAACTGCTCTACCGCAGAAAGAAATGGCGACCTACTGCGGGAAAAAATCTGCTTCGTCAGTCATGTATCGAAAGACATATGATCACCTAAGCATGTTATGTGGCGCATAACTGACTGATTGTAGCCAGAAGAATTATAAACACACTTCTCACTATGTAAAGCGTTTAGTTACATCCTAGTTATTTTAAAGTATGTACTGTAAACATTTTGAAACATTTGTACAGTATTTATAATTAATTTTATTAAGGATTGGTTTCAGTTTTTAATATAGATAGCTTCAAGAATTCTTAGTTTATGTTTATTATTTTCATGAAAAAGTATGGATGCATTTTCGATATGAATTTTTCTAAATTGCGAATGAAATTGCTGTTGTAAATGTTGAGAGATATTAGATGCATCATTCATATGAAAACTCAACCTTCTAGACAACGTAGTTGTGGTGTAATTAACATATATATTATTTTTTCCATTGGAGATATAATTGTTGGATATCGGTTGACCTCACTTCCGTTGCATCATAGAGTGAGCTTAAATCGGAATGGGTGATAGCATAAACAGGAAATGACTAAAACAGGACGCACATGCATCATGAGCCTTGAATAAACAGGGCGCAAAGGTTTCCTGATCGGAGGGAAATGCTTGGTCACACGAAGTTGCGTGGGCACATGGCCGGAAGAGGCATGGCTACAAGACGTTGCATAGGCGACATGCCGGAAGAAGGCGTATCCACGTGAAATTGCCTTGGTATCCAAATGTTATAAAAACTGTCCAACTCTTGGCCTGGCAGAGAGGCTAGCTAGAGTTTCACCGAAAATTTAGTCTGTCAATTCTTGTGTGCACAATCCTAACCTCTGTGATTCTCCCTCACTCTACCCAATTGCCGCAACTCGAACAATAAAGCCATTTATATATTTTTATATAAAAGCGTTTGTCGCCTTATTTGAGTCCAGCAGCAATATACAACACAATCTCCCAAGGGACATTTAAATTTATATATAATGTTGGTTTTTCTGCAAGACGTTAATTGGCGAGGAATCATCATTACAAATGATTAAATTAAATTGAATATATTGAATTTAGTATAGTATATAATTAATTTTATTTTTCTACTAGAATCTGTGGTAGATATATTAGTATTTAATATTTTTTTAGGATATTTTCGTTTTTCTTATAATTAGAATGTATGTGATTGTTATATAAAAGATTAATATGTTTGGGGTTAGTTAAAGAATTATTATATTCCATTTGCCTTTTATTAAAATTTCTGATCGAATATTTTATTTATTCATCAACAATATAATTAGAGAAGTTAATAAGTGTTTGTTTTATATTTTTCAGTTTATTGTAGAAAATCTGTTTTGTGGCTAAATTAATTTTTGCACAGTTTATTAGGTTTTTATAATTGCTATTTCATAGTAATTTGCTCATCACACTTATAGTTAAGAGTACACGAATTTATGCTAGTAGTTTTTTTACTTGGGATAGTGAATTAATTATTAGTGTTTATCAATATATCGAGAAAAGGCATTTTGTTACTATTATTAAGTTCATATGTAATTTTAAGGACAGAATTATTTTGCAATCGTTTTTGAAGTTGATATATTTCATACATATTCTTGACTAAGATTAGGATATCGTTGACATATCTTAGATTGAGTTTTTTTTTTAATTTATTAAATGTTTTATTTTCGAGACTAGACATATCGAAATGACTAAACGTTGGGCCCAGACGTGAACCCATAAAAATACCATCTCGTTGTACATATATTATTTTTGTGATCGTAGAATGGGACTTCAGTTGTATAAGTTAACAGTAGTTTCCGTAATATACTAGGTCTAATTGTAAGTGGAGGTAGAGATGGATTACTGTATATGTTTTTTATAATAATTTCAATAGTTTAGTTAACTTAGGTACCTCCACGAGATCGCTAAAAAAAAGAGCATAGCATGATGAAAAAGACGCCAAACTTGACGAAAACAAAATTTTATCGTCTAAATGTTTGTTATTCATTAAGAGGAAAGGTCAAAAGTATTTTTTTGGTATTTTTTTTCCATTTTTAATCGTTCCTAGCACGTCCGAAATTTTCGTTAAAAATCTAGTTTTTTTTTTTTTCAGCAAAATTGACCATTTTTTTTTTCCATTTTAAAAAAAAACTGGAAATCTGACTTTGAAATTTTTTTAAATATCAATTATCATTTTTTCAAAACTTATTTTAAGAAAATCAGAAATTATAATGTTTATTTAAAATATTTTGAACCAAACTTAACTTAGCTTTTGTGCCAAAAAAGATGTAATTTGAAAATAAAACAAAGCAGGTCATAAACTTTCGCGTCACTTGACATGTGATGAATGACATATTGACGGATTCCATGAGGCTAATTTGTTCTACGGAAGGAGAAAAGTGAAATAATTTACATTTACGTGAACAAATTATTTACCCGTTATTTTTAACGAAAAACTTTCAGCGGTCTAATTTTTTTTTTTTTTTTTTTGTACTTAGCTTTCACCTTTACGTTTATGATGCTTTATGGGAAATATATTGTAAAGAAATTAAAATAAAACTGTTAAGAGTGACATTAAATTTCATATTTCTTAAGAAAGGTATCTAATTAATTTATAGGTACCTTTCTTATGAAATTTTATCAGAATTGTACATAAAATACTATAATTTTATGTACATTTATTACATTCTACTGTTATTTGTATTTGCATTCATTTTATTATTAATTTTGATATTTCATTTATGGAAAAATGTCATAACTGAGATTAATATAAAAATAAGATCATATAAATTTCATAAGATGATACTGATACTTGTAGGTACCCTTCTCAGTTGAAATTGAAAAATCAAATTAACTTCTCCACACGTGTTTCGCAAAAAAGTAAAAAGCCTTAACAGCGGAGAACAATGCTTAACTCAAATAACGCAACTTAATTATATTCTGGTTGGTCTTCCGTATTTTATAATTACAGCTCGATTATAAACACAAAATTACATTTCTTAATTACTGGGATCTTCTGATTAGTCAAAATGATACAATTTACAACGCGCTAAAAAAAAAAGATCTATCTCATAAGGACACTTATGAAAAGCCTGTGCGGCTTTTAACTAATTTTATAATATTTTAACAACTTAAATGTAAAAAATCTATTATAATTAATGAAATAACAAATAATTGTATTAAAAATTCATTTTTCATCGAAAAAAATTTTTTTGCTTTCAGAAAATATTGTCCATATTCATAAAAACAACTAAAAAGCAAATAAAAGCATTTGAAATTAAATAATATCTTTGTTTTATTGAGTTTTGTATGTTACAATTCAGAGCTGATTTTCAGGTACTTGGGTCCAATTAAAAAAAAAAAAAAAAACATGATTTGCATTCCTCAAAGCCCTGTGCTTTTAATTATTGTAATCACTAAAACCGATGCGATCAAATTTCTAGCGTTTTCATAAAATTAGTTATGGGGGGGTAATAAATATTTTTAAAAAATATTTCTACCATGACTTTAATAAAAAAAAAACATATTTATAATAATTTCGATCATCTGTGAATAGTTCCTGAAAGTTTCATTAACATCCGATAATTATTTTATTTTTGCAAGATTTTTCAAATTAATGTGTGTCATACCAAAAAAAACGTGCTAAAATTGTCTATTTATTTACTAGTTCCGCTGATACAAATAGAAAAAAGGTTTTTTTTTTTCAAAATTTAGAATGTTCTAAAAAGAAGGAAAATTTTTTAAAATAATTAAAAAAAACTTTGGTCTTTCCTCTTAATAATAACATAAGCATTTAGACAATAAAATTTTGTTTTCGGCAAGGTTGGCGTCTTTTTTCATCAAGCTATGCTCTTTTTTTTTTTTGCGATTTCGTGGAGGTACCTAATTTAAATGCCATACATTTTCAGTTTATATAGATTTTCAAAATAATTAAGTTTTTTATGGTTTTTGATATTAGTTTTTTTTTATTAATTTAAATTTTATAATTACATCAAATCATGAAAAAATTTTAAGATATATTTTAACTAATATAAAAGTATATATTATAATAAATAACTTGAATTTTTAAAAATTAAAAAAGGAGTTTTTTAATCTGAGATAACGATAGGACAAAAATTTTTTTTTGATTCTGCGTTTTTATATAGTCCTTATTTTATAGCGCCATTTCTTTTTTTTTTATATGCCAAAAAAACCAGGACGTAGGCGATCATAAATTTTCACTTTTATTTAATATCTTTTGTAAAATATATAAATATCAATATAATGTTTCGTCCCTAATTAAATAATTAAAAACCAATTACTACGTTCTGTCATTCATTTTAATTCCTATAATATATGTCATTAATTGCTTTCAATAATTCCCTTTATGATTTATTCGACCGGTTCGTATCATTTTTTCTCCTATTTCCAAGATGAGAAATATGTTCCATAAATGTCTTCATTTGGTCATTGCCTTGAAAATTATAAGTGCTTAAATATCAGCTGTTTGATTTTCAATTTAAACCTTATTGTTTCTCACACTTCTTTTCCATGATATCCTTATAAAAATCTTTTAACCATACCAAGATTGCCTCACTATTTTAAATTCAAATTTGAGGAACCGTCCAAATTTTTTTTAAATTTTTAAGATGACACGTAAAGTTAAAAATTTCTTTTCAATTAGCAAAAAATTCATTTTTATCTTTAATACTCTGCCTTTTTTTTGAATGATCTTTGGCCATCCCAATCATCTCCAATTATTTTTGGAAAAACTGTCTTGTCAGTATCATTAGAATATGATAAAAATTTTTTAAAACTTTTTTTTTAAGTTGAATATTGTGATTTTTAAAATAATTTTTTTATAATGGTCATTAAGAATTTGTTTCAATAAATAAAGTTATTATTATATATTTGTTTAAAAAAAAAAAAAATTTATGTTCTTTTTTTGTTGCTTATTTTTTTTCATTATAAAGAATGAAATCAATTATTTTTGGAAGCAAATTTTGTTAACAATATTTAAAAAATTTTATTTTTTATCATTTAAATCCTTGTTGAATTTTTGAAAAATTTAAACAAGAGTAAAAAGTTGTTCTTCTTGAAGTTTTTCTATAAACTGATATAAAATCAAAAATTTTTTTTTTTTTTTTTAATTAGAACATTATATTTACGGTTTTTGTAAATGATGTTTAGGATGATAATTTTAAAATATTAATAAATTTGATCCATTTTCTACATGAAAATTCTCACAGATCCAAAACATATTACAATATTTTTTTTTTTTTTTTTTTAACCGGTGTTGAATCTCTTGATTTATTTTATACAGTAATTACTCTTTTCTTGTAATTTTTCCAGTTGATCAATTTATTATCATGTTTGACCTTCATTAGATTGAAAAAATATAACTATAATTTTTAATGCTAATTTAATTTCAAATTTTTTTTGCCGTTCAATTGGAGATTTTTAAGTTTAAAAATATTTTTAAAATATATTTTAATTTTTATAAAAAAAAAAAAATTTTTTGACTGAATATCACATTTAACAAATGGGGGTTAATATATTTGAATTGGTATGACACTCTTTAAAAAGTTATATGTAATAATAAATATTGTAAAATTTAAAATTATTTATTTCAACTGATAAAATAGTTCTTTTTTGAAATAAATTATCCAAAACAGATAATAAATACTTATAACATTTTTAGTTATAATAGACAAAAGTAGTGGAAAGTCAATATCGTTTAAACAACAACAGAAAAAAACCAAAAAAAATGAAATTTATCTATCAAACAAAAAAATTTTTTTAATTAAAATTGATGAAAACTGTTTAAATAATAAAAAATCCGATCACACACAAACACACACACACATTTTATTTTTGGTCATGATTATAGAAAAAGATGTCATTTTTAAAGGATTGAGAGTTTAAAATATCATTTTTTATATATAATTTGAAATGTTTTTAAAAAAAAAAAAAAATTCAAAATCATTGATATTCTGGTAAAAAAACGGATCAAATAATTTTTTAAATTTATATTAAATTTTTTTTTTTTTTTTTTTTATAAAATTTTTTTTTTTTTTTTTTTTTTTTTTTTTTTCTTTTTAAATTCATTTTATTATTTATCCATGTTCAAAGACAAATTTTTCATTAAAATCCTTTTAAAAAGAAGAAACTAATTAAATGTTGATGTATATCCATTTTAATCCCCGACCCACATAATTCATTATTTTTTCATTAACAAATATCATTAAAAATTTCTTAAAAAAAAAAGACAAAAAAAATTTGTGTTCATCTGAAAATTAAATTTTTAATTGTTTTTTGAAAAAATAAAAAAATTTATAATTTTATTTAATTTTTTGATGTAAAAATTATTTTGAGTAAATTTAATTTTAAAACCTTTTTTTAACTGTTAATTAAATTTTTAAGTAAAGCTTTTTTAACCCACCTTGAACTTTTTTTTAAAAATGAAATTTTTATCTTTTTATATCTATTTGAAATTTTTGTTCAAATTTTTAAATTAATTTTCATATTTCAAAAAATTCTAAAATTTTTTTTGGAAAAAAAAAAAACTGGTTTTCAGAAATTTTTTGGCCCTAAAAAATTTGATCAAAAAGAAATTAATTAAATTGGAAATTATAAGTAATCTTATTTTCAGAATATTAAAAAAAAAAGGTCTCTCCAAGACCCTAGAAGGAGTTCGGTTTTTTGATTCAGATTGAAATCTAGGAAAATCCGGTTAATATTACAAAAAAAATAAAATATATTTAAATAAAAAATGCCCAAAAATATAGACTTCTTCAAAAAATTAAATAAAATTAAAATGACAAGCAAACAAAAATAAGCATAAATAGATTGATTTTTTTTAAAAAAAAAATAATTATGCAAAAAATTTATATAATATATATATATATATATATATATTTTATATATATATATTTTTACAAATTATTTAAATTATCAAAATTTTTTAAAAAATATTTCTGATAGCATATATGAAAATTCTTTTTTGATAGCATATATTTTTTAAATTTTTTCACATAGAAATATTTGTAAAATTACAGGATATATGTTTAATAGAAAATAAATGGTTTTTTAATTTCAAAAAAAAGTTAGTTTTTAAGAAAATTGGGTTTTATTTTTGGCCATTGGCAATCAAATTCTCGAAAAAAATCAATGTTTTAATCATAACGTTGTTATCTCAGTTTCAAATTGCACATGAAATCTAAAATCCAAAGTTTTAAAAATAAAAAATTTCCTGCAAAAATTTCATTAAAGAAATTTCTAAAAAAAAAAGTGGGTTATAAAAGAATATTTCAGACTCAGTTAGCAAAAAAAGTTTTACTTAATCATTTGTTATAAACTAAAATAATGCATTTATTAAAATCAAAGTAGTTGTTTTACCTGAAAATTCATTTATTTTTTTCCAGGAGACTTGAAATAATAAAATTGCCAAAAACGATGTAACGAAACTCGTAAATTTGGGAAACTTTTGTTGGGAAAAATTTTATTAAAGCCGAGAAAAAAGTATTGCTTTGATACATATTGATTACCACCATTTTTAAAACTAATGATGGGGTTTTGAAAATAACAGACCGGTTGATTTGTAACTTGAAAAGATTCAATCAAAAATTTAAACCAGATAGATATCTAAAAATTTTTTAAAAAAAATCCTTTAACTCCCTAAAGTTTTTTTTGAAATCTGTAACAAGAATGCGTCTTCATTATGTCATTATTTTTTTCCAAATTACTCATGGGCTATCCATTGATATCTGCTGTTGATGAGTTTCAATTGATGCAGTTCTGTTACATTTTTTTTTTTTTTTTTAATTTTTTTAAAAAATGAAAAAAAAAAAGACTGTTACATCGACACACAGTTCAGCAATAGAATGCCCTATGTTTGTAGCATACCTACGGACGATAATGGGTATGTCCCCATTCACATAAATACAATAGTAAATACTGTATGTTAGTCTGCAGTTGGAGATTCGTCTCCAGCTGTGCTGGTCAAACTCTCTGCCTCCGGCAGAGAGGATCCCCAGACGAGGCTATGTCGAAAGGGCAGACTCTCGTCTCGGGAAACAGCTACCCAACCCCTTTTTATAAATATCTACTGGGAATTTTTGGCCGAGCCTATGGGCTTAGGATATAACATTAAATTCAGCCTTGTGCCCACATCTGACCAAATGGGGTGGTTGGTAGATATCCTGCAGTTGAAGATTCATTGTGGAATTCACTTGACTCACTTCTAGCAGTTGACTACTACTACGCGCCGCTGGTGAATCTTATATGTGTTGTTCTTGTCCTAAGTATTATTGTTCATTAGCAACCTTCGTTTGATTATTCTATTCAGTAACCTTTCTTAGGTTACAACACCATAGAATAAAGAGATTAAATTCTAGCCGCAAAAAAAAAGCAAAAATGATTTTGAAAAAAAAACAGAAAAAATTACATTTCCAAGTTTTTTAGGTGAGCATATTAATGAAAAAAAAAAAAGAAAAATTGCTGACAATCTTCAAAAATAAAAAACATTAAATTATAATTTATATAAATTGATAATATTTTTAATAATAGTAATAGGTCAAAAAAAACATTAACACTATTAACTTATTTATAAAACATCAAAATGCATATTACAAAACATGATTAAACAACATCAAAAACAAAATAGGTTGTAATGTTAAATTCATTAATAATTTATTAAAAAAATTAATTTAAAATTTAACCATTTTTGTAAAAATTTAAAAAAATTGAAAATAGTCAAAATAAACTACAACCACAATAACTAAATTTGAAAAAAAAAAATTTATCTTTTGTTTGAATATTTTTAACCCCAAATTTAAATGAAAAATTAAATTCTCAATTAAATTCAAGTTTTTCCTTTAGAAACTCTTAAATTAATATATTTAAATTATAATTAAAAGACATTAATAAACCAAACCTATCAAATTTGATTTCTGGATCTTCTTTCTTTTTAAGTATCTTTTCAAACTACTCAATGAAGCAGACGATATTAAAAATTATTAGATAAAAACAACTGTATGCCCTTCACAGATAAATATTTATTTTAACAAATATTGTTCCATATGCTAAGTAGTAACACATAAAAAAAAAACAAAAATTTTTTTACCATTAATAAATAATGTTGTTTTTGTCTATAGAATGTAAAAAATTAAAAGAAAGACAAATCATATATCTTTTTTTTTTTAATTTTTTTTTTAAATAAATTAATCTTGTTATAACATTTTTTAACAATTTCTTCAGATTTTTTTTCATTTTTTCTTTCTTTCATATTTTTTTTTTTTTTTTTTTTCTTTTATTTTGAAAAAAATTTCACTTTCTCTTTTGCTGAAAACAAAAATCCTCAATTAATTTAGGATCTAATTTTAAAATAAATATCTATTTGAAATAATTTTTAAAATTCCATATATTTAAATAAAGAAAGAGAATGGGGAAAATACTAGCATCGAACGACTTTATTAAAAAAAAATCTAAGTCTTCAGTCAACAAAGTAATAAATTAAATGCAATATTTCCTCTCTTGGGAATAAAATCACCTCTTGCAAATAAATATTTCTTAGTCAAAAATGTAAATATATCTAAATAATTCATAAATTTATTTTTGTTTTCACAAAACAAATATAACATTCAAAGTAAAAATATGCTATTTTAAATGGCAAATTAAGTCATTGTTTACCATTGAGCCAGTAACAAAGAGTCTTAACTTGAAGAAAAATTTCTGAAATGAGAATAAAAATATCTGATAATAATAATCTCGTCTGCAGGTTCCAATTTATGAAAAAGAGCGGCAACAAAAGATTATCGTCTGTTTTGCCATCATAATATTTTTATATTACTGAATTTTTATTGAAAAATGTTTCTTTTCACTATAAAATATATTAATATTCTAAATTTCTTGAAAAAAAATTTTTTTCCAAAAATTGTATACAAAACACCAATGTATTGAATCAATTTACATGCCTTCTTAGAGATTGTATCTCTGATACTAATAATAAACCCACTACATATATTGGTTTTACCACAACCACGCTCTCCTGTAGACTTACCTGTCACCTTTCTGATCTTAGTTCTATTAAACATTTATAGAAAAACATATAAATGTATATTTTGTATAATGAGATGGATAACATAACAATAATTTAAACACATTTACACAGTAAAAAAACCTTCAGACATTGGAAGCCATCTACATTAAAAAAAAAAATCAGCTCATATCAAACATTTCAAAAAAAACATTTCAAACTAGACATATGGTTCTGTTGTTAATATTTCGGCCTCTCGCGTGATATGACGTCATAGAACCGCATCTTGAGCTTACGAACTGCGTCTTATATCCCGATGTTGTTATCGTCACATTAGCCATCTTCTATGTCAAATATAACAAAATATCATCGATGGTGAATATCTTTGTTAAAATGTCCGTATAACCACTCTGAAGATGGCTCATATAATATTTAAAAGCTTAGATCAAGGACCAACTTAATAAAAAATATCAAATGTTGGACAATTTTTGTCTTTATTTTCACCCCAAATTAAATTAAAATATATAAAATTATAAATGGTTCATGATCGGACATATTAATATTCATTTTCTGTTATAATTAAAATATATGTTTAAATAAAAATTTTGAAGGATGTCCCATATATTCTGTCATTATTTACATACATTTTCTATTCTCTTTATATATATATATATATATATATTATTCTTGTGTGTGTGTGTATATTTCTGTATATATATGTATGTGTTGATGTATATGCATATATATTATATATATGTGTGTTTTTGTGTGTGTATATATATGCATATATATATATGTGTATATATATATATGTGTTCCAATATATATATATTTTCATTTGTATATATATATATATATGTTGTGTAAATGTGAAAAGTGTGTGTGTATATTATTTACTTTATATAAAAAAAATATGTGTGTGTGTGTATAATATATATATATTTTTGTAGTATATTAATGTTATATTTATATATAAATAAATTATATGTGTGTATATATATATATATATATGTATCACATGTGTGTATATATATATATAAAATGTGTGTGTGTATATATATATGTGTGTGTGTGTGTAATATATATATGTGTATGTAAATATATATATTATCCATGTGTATATATCTATATATATGTTATGTTTATATATATTTATATATATGTTTGTATATATATGTATATAAAAAATATATATGTGTGTGTGTATATATATATATGTATGTGTGTATATAAATATATATATATTGTTATATATGTGTTTTATATAAAATATATATATGTGTGTATAATAATGTATATATATATATATATATATGTGTGTGTGTGTATATATATATATGTGTGTTACCTTTCATTTGTAATAAATGTGTATATAAATGTAATATAATGTATATATATATGTTTTATTATATATAAATATATGTGTGTGTAAATAACATATTAATTATAAAAAATTGTTTATATATATTTTTTTCTTTTTTTTGTGTATATATAAATAATAAAATTATATATATACAGATGTGATATATATATATTTTATTGCATATATATGTAAAATATATATATATATATATATATATAAAATATGTATATATATATATATATTTATATATGTGTTTATATATAAGAAATATATATATGAAAAATATAATGTATAAATATCTTATATAAAAATGTGTGTAATACATATAAATGAATATGTGTGTACATATATAATATGAATATTTATATCAAATATATATATTAAATATATATATATTTGTAAAATATATATTTATATATATATATATATGTGAGAATAAATATATATATATATATATATATGTGTTATATATAAATTTTAAATAAAAAATTTCATACCATAATATATATATATGTAATATATATATATTGTTATTTATATTATATATACTTTTATAAAATTTTTATATATTACTATATATATATATTCTTAAACATTTTGTTTAAAATATATATAAAATAAATATATATGTATGTGTATATATGATTTTATATATGTAATCATTATTTATATATATATATAAAAATATATATATATATATATATTTATATAATTTATATATATATTTATATATAAAAAGTTCATTTTGATCCAGTATTTTATTCATATATATATGTTTTATATTTATAAAAAAAATGCTGTTTCGTTAAATTATGTGTTAAACATATAAATGTGTTTTATAAATATCATTTCAATATTCTGATTTAGATCCATTCATTTATAAACACAATAATTTTTGTATATTTATATACAAATATTAAAATATAACTACATTTTTTTTATATATATATATATATATAATTTTTAACAATATATTGGAAATATATATAATATATATATATATATATATATAATTATTATATAAATAATATAATATTTCCTTATGCATATTTAAAATATATTATATATATTAAATTTTAAATATAAATATATATATATATTGTATATAGACCAATGTTTATATATTTTATATATATATATATCATATTAATATATATATAAAAACATATAATAAATAATATCAAAAATCCATGTAATATACATTAGGAATAAATTTAAAATATTTGAATATAATTTATAAATTATTCATTTTTTGTGACAATAAAAATTTAAATATTTGAAAGTATTATTATCTGTTACTTTTGTTTATTTTACAAACATTATATATCCCCAAATAATATATATGAATTTATATAAAGTTTATATATATATATATATATATATATATATATATAACTATATATATAACACAAATTTTCCATTCCTCAAAATAGAAAAATATAACAGAATATCCAAAATATTCCCAATTTATTTTTTGGAATTATAAAATTTATCGTTAAACAATTTATTTAACCATATAAATAATGTGTAAATTTAAATTTGTTTTATATACCCATTATGTATTTTAATGTAATTTATAATTTATGTATTGAAAATTTATTCTTTGTTATCACTATATTACTTATATAAATATATATATTTATATATATATATATATATATATTTATTATATTTATTTGAAATATATATATAAATACATATAAAATAGAATTGTATATGTTTATTTATTTATATAATTTATATATATAATATATATGTGTTTTTAAATCAAGACTTTGGGTCATATAATATATATATATTTAAAATATATATATATTTTTAATGTTTATTTTATATTATTTATATATATATAAATATAATGTGGTATATATATATTATGTTTTGTGTATATATATATATATGTGTCTGTGTGTATAAATATTTTTTAGTTCATATATATATTGTATATATGTAAATATATATTATATATATATGTATATGTATGTATATATATATATATAATATATATATATATATTGTTGTGTATATATATGTGTGTGTGTGTATATATGTTATATATATATATAATTTATATTTATAATATGTGTATATTTTATATATATATATATAAAAGCTTAAAATATATTGTCGTTATATAATTACACAAAATTTGGAAATAGGATCAGGCCTTTGATCGTGATATTAATTAAAGAACGTGGAACCACCTTTAAACAATGTTGTTCCCAGGTCCACCTGGAGAGGTGGTTTTTGTTGTGTTTCATTTAATTAACAAAAAAGTTGTCCCCCAAACATCAATCAAAACGCTATGAAAGTAAAAATTAGATTTTTTTTATAGTAGTAATATCAGCAATGCATTTTTTTTAAAAAAAGGAAAAATATTACCAGCAAAATTTTTGGGAAAAAAATAAGTATCATTTAAAATTTGACACTTTTAAAAAAAAAAGCACAAAAAATATAAATGAAACTGATCTATTTTTTTTTCAAAGAACACATATTCTATTCATAGTAACCAATCCTAAAAACTTTTGTCAGCATTAAATAAAGCGCTGATGTTGATATGCTGTAAAACAAAATAAACCAAACTATTCGTCCGTACATGAATATTGCTGCCATATTTGGTTTGGTGCTCGACGATATATATCAAATGATTTTCGACAAAATCCAAAGAATTTGGTTTGTAATGTTATCGGTCCTGACCTGGCATTTCGACTTCAGTCATTTTTACCATCGCTGTGGCGTGGTTTCTCTTTGTCTTTTCTATAAATATTTTCATGTCAGTTGTTCTAATCAGTTCTCCTCTTTGGTACTGCATGGGTTTATGCTGCTGGGTCGCATCGTCTTACTGTTGAAATAGTTAGATGTATAACCGTAAGTTGTACTGTAATAGTTTCATTTCTCGCCTCTGGAACTCTCTTTCGATTTCTTGCTATCCCGCCACCTAAATCAAAATGCAACGTCAATCGCCATCTTTTGTCTGTGTCTGAAATCTGTTCTTTCGATATCCTTTCTCCTCACTAATATCTTTAAATCTTTTTTCTGCGCATCCCGTGTGTCTTAGGCATTATCTTATTGCCTTTACTTTGGGTGAAATGATATTCTAAGTCATTAATTTATACACACAATATGTTGGACACAACACACATACATATATATATATATGTATGGTATGTGTGTGTATGTATATATATATATATATATATATATATATATATATGTATATATATATATATATACATGGGAAAATTGTTTGGCATCATGCAAGACAAATATAGTCCATCCCACAAAATGTTTAACATCTAAAAACACACCGAAACAATGGAATTTCTTTTTTCCAGGTTTTCACATAAGACGTTTAACCATTTTGACACCATTCGTCGTATGAATAAATGAAAAACCCTTTGAGTTATTTAGCTCAAAAGAGGACAGGTTGAGATCCTTGTGTCAGCCCCACTATATCTTCCAATTAAGCAATAGTGATTGGAAAATATCCTTTAGGCCTTCAGTAATGGTACCAACATTCATGCTCTGGCTTCCATTTTCAAATCCATTCAAGAACGATCACGAAAACGGTGAATAAGTTTAAAAAAGAGGGAACAGTAGAGAGGAAAACTGAATGAGGAGGTCAAAACAGGAACAGGGGTCATCAATTCAACTTGAAGAGTTCAATTTGATGTGATCAAACTCAATTCATAAGACGTTTGGTCCGTGAGAATGGAGTTTCAGCAATGACAATGCAAAGAAAAAAGAAGTGAAAAAAGACTTGAAAATGAAATCGTACGTGAAACATTTGAGGCAACTTGTCACTCCAGGACAGAAAGTTAGAAGGTTAAAGAGGGCGAAGATCATCTTAAATAAATTGGGAAAAGTTCCTGAATATATATATATATATATATATATATATATATATGAACTTTATTCCAAGGTTCCGATCTTTAGCTATGATTAATTAATGATAAACATGTCATTTTCTTTTATGATCGATTTCAACACGGTTCTTCTGTGATGCGTGGAGAGTGGTTATACATTCTTTTTGCTCAATCTAGAGTTCAATAGTGTTAAGACATCGGAGAATTCCAGTAAGATATCTTTAATCATTTCTAAGATACAACGGTTCACATCTTAATCTAACAAATGGACAATTTTGTTTTTATACGGTTTAGACAATTTTGCTCTAACACCCGTTATAACACACACGCGTATATTTTCTTATAAATCATACTATTTATATATATATATATATATATATATATATATATATATATATATATATATATATATATATATATATATATTTATTCAGTAAAATGTGAATAAATGGAGTATGATTCACTGTCCGTAACATTTAATTTAAATGAGGGCTCAATACAGAGTAGAGGTAAATATTATTTATTTTAGGATATTAAAACAAAAACAAATTAAAAATCGCTACATAATTACAATTATGTTTCAATGCTACAGATGTATCTCCTAGGGCGATGGTAAACTACTAGTGAATGAACGATTGTTTTAATTTCAAAAATCAGATTAGTTTCTCTTTTTTTTCTTGAGAAAAAAAGAGAATTAAAAATAGGCTTGTGGGCTTTACCGTGAATAACCAATCGAATGTGGCCTACACTAAATTCAAACTCAACGGAATCTTTTTTTATTATATAGGTCATGACACTAAGTTGTCTGCAAATAAATTCTAGTCAATTTTCTTATGGACACATGCAAATGGTTACATTATATCGTAAGATGTATAGAAGTCTGGCGTTCAACTTTCCTAAGTAAAAGCGAAAGAGGTAGGGATGTAATATAACATAATGCTAACTGGTTATATGCTCGGTCAGCTTCCTACATAAAATTTTGTAGTTAATAAATAAAAGGCCCCTGTAAGAAACTGGTAAATGACAGTTTGAAAAAAACAGATCATAAATACAAAACTACTTTGGCAAATGAATAGGCAACTAATAAAGTAAAGAGCATCCATATAAGATGTTAATAATACTAATTAAACATAAATACAGGCAATATTAAATCAAAACAAATAAAATAATAAGCCATGTAAGGTGCACAGCAGTTCATCTACTGATTATTACTATAAGAAAATGTATTATAAAATTCAAAGTTTAAACTTATTGTAAGGTAAAAGGTAGACAATACCTACAATTTACAGTCAATTCATTTCTTTAGTTTAAGAAGGAGTTTTTGTATTAGAAAATCTACATATTCTAGCTCTTCCTTTTTATTTTGGGAATTTTATTAGCTTCTTTTAAATTCCAAAAATATTTAGAAAGAGATATACTAATTTTATAAGTACTATTGGTGAAGGATATGGTATATTGGCAGCACCTAGTCTTAAAATCTTAGTACTACCAATATAACATTTTTCAACAGTCGGATTCTCTATAGTAGAAATAGTACTTAGATAAACAAAAGAGTTAGTTATTCTGCTTCGTAATGAACATTCGTTAGAATTCCATCAATTGTATTATCAACAGTATTTATCTTGGAATGTGCATTATTCTCCAAATTTTTAAATTGGTTTAAAATTTTATTATTGTGTTTCTTTATAATCTTCTTAAGATTATCGGTGCAGCTATAACTTAGTTTTAGTGTGTTTCTGTTAAATATTTTACTAAGAAGGTTACTTTTAGGAAAATATTTATCAATTAAATGGAGGAACTTCTAAACTAAGTTAGCACTGAATAATTGGTTAAATGGGGGGTGTACCAAATGATATTCCTATTTCTTTTCCTTAGATCAGTATTATCATATTTTCTATATTTCATTTCAGTGTACTTGTAACTGGTATTTTTAAAGCAGTATTATAAACAACGCTACATTTATCAAACACATCTTGTCAAATGAGATGTTGCTAATTCTACATTCTATAGATGAGGGTATATGTCTGATTACGGATCGAGGGTGGTTAAAATTAGGGTGAATATATACTGGTTATGAATATTTTCTTTATATTATGAGGGTCAAGCAGATCAGTTCCTAGGAACCGACAGCCAGACACCAGCACATATAATTATATTTGATTATAGCGGTGAAGGCCTTGTGCAGAACCAACCACACTTTTTTTGAAGGGCCGAATACAGGGTGCACTACGTGCCACAAGGTCCCAAACGAATTCCGCAGGTTTTGAATTCAGAGTTTTCTTCTCCCAGACCAGTTGCCATCCAAGGCTATAGAACCCAGTCTGTCCTGCTATTTACCCAATAGAATTAAGAAGAAGGATTCCATACCTTTCCTAAGGGTATTAGCACGTAAGAATGTAATGGATTCGACTGAATTCGAACTCGATTCAATCCGAATAGATATCCACTATTCCAAGATATATAACATATAGATATAAATAAAAAATATATCTATCTCTAAAATAGTATGAATTATATAAATATTTCTGTCCTCTGATAGATAGAAAGAAAGAGATTTTGAGAATTTTGGTAATTTTTGAAATAATAGATTACCTTAAATCCGAAGTATTTGTTAAAAAAACAATTTCGAAATTTTTTAATTTAAAATATAAAACCAAAAAATGAATGTGATACAAACACAAAATTAACAATCAAGAAAAAATAAATATATAAAACAGGATATTTATTATGCATATATCATACTTCATATACCTTCATTGATTTTTTTGAATATATTTGAAGAGTATTAATTTTAATATTTATTCAGTAAACTTTTATTTTATTAAAAAATAAAATATTTTTAAAGTCCATAAAGAAACAAAAACAATTCGAAAAACAGAGAATAAAAGTTTTTCCTTTTTTTTTTTCAAATTAAATATATATATATATATATATATATTTATTATTCCATTTCATTTGCCGAAAAATAAATTACAATTAATTTTAAATAATTTTGTTAGAACATTTAACAACCACTCTTGGTTGCAGAATCTATTTTTTTTATTATTTAAAATTTCAGAAAATTTATATATATATATATTATTCAACAGTTAGATTTGAATCAATTTTGAGGTTAAATTACAAGAAGATTTAATATGTCTTGAAGGAACATTCCATTTAGAAAGCCGATGCCAGTAAACCAGAATGTTTTCTTGGTTTTTATTTGAATGATTCCAAGCTTTTAATGGATATTCTTTAGAATATGGTAAGATGAATTCATTTATTTATAGTCTGATTCAATTTTTGGAAATTTCCCTAATTTTACTATTTTTTTTGAAATTCTTTTTCAATATTTTCAGAAATTGTAATTTGGATTGGATTAAATTTTAAATAAAATAATGAGTTGCAAGGAAAAAAAGATTTTTTGGTACTTAGGTTTTGTATAGATAAGTTAAAGGATACATTTTCAGTAAATCGTTTTCAAAGAGAATATTCATTCAATGATATTTTTTTAGAAAAATTTTAAAAAAAAGAAGAAAAATGTTTTTTTTTTTAGAGATAACTTTCAATTGATAAGTTTTGGAAGGCATTTTTTTTTTTGAAGAAGCTGATGTTGTGATGACTCAGAAAAAGATAAAAAAATTCAGAGAAATCTGAAAGATTTTGAAATAAGAATTAAAAGAGGATCAGCCAATACGATTCATGGTTATTTTAATTTATTTTCATGCGCACTCATATTCAAATTTAGCGAAGTAAAAATCCTAAACTTCCGCTTTTGATTGGATTTTACATTTTTTTTAATTTAAAAATTCAAAAAACATTGGTATTTTTTAATTAAAAAAAATTTTTATAATTCTAGGTAAAAGTATAAAAAAAATTGATAAAGTTTATTTAAAAAAATAAATTGGACTGTTTTAAATTTGGCCATTAATGAAAAAGGAAATTATTTAAAAAATTGAAGACTTAACCAAAGCCTTAAACAATCCTATTTAGTTTATTTATTTTAAAATTGTCGAATTCATTTACTATTTTGTTTAAAAAAGATCTAGGGTTATTTAAACAGATAGGTTAATTGATTTTTTTTACAAGGTTTATCAACATATAATTTGTTATTTAATTAAATAAGAATTGGATCAACGTAATTGTATTCTATTAAGAACCACAAATTAAATATGTATTATCACCCTGCATTGCCATAGAAATATTTGGAATAGAGAACAACTGGCGAATTTTATATTCCTAGCAAACCCGTTTGGTAAACTTAAAAACTGAGAACTGGATACGACTGCTACTAAACAAAGATATTTAAATCATAATTAAAATGATTTTGATCATTTTGTTAAAAAATATTATTTAGTTGATTCTACAATAAAAAAATAATGCTGGTACATTTTTGCAATGAAATAGATATTGTTAAATAAATTTTCTTAATATATTGTTGGGATTTTTAATATAAAAATATGTTGTAGCAAAACTTACTTTTAATATATTTTTTATTTTTTCAAGTTGAAAATTTTTTTTTTTATCTTTTACAATTAGTTAAAAATACATTTATAACATGAAAAACCATAAAAAAAATTAATTATATTAGTTTTAACATTATTTTTTAAAATTCCATTAATTTTATATGAGGCCTTATTCTCGCATGCCGAAATTTTATTTTAAAAACTTTTTTTCAAATACACCAAAATATCTTAAAGACTTTATAATTTTCCATCAGCATTTGAACGAAACCCCTGGAAAGTGTAGATTGTTAACCACAAAAAAATTTCTCATATACAAAAATGGAAATAGAATCCATTGTTTTGTCAGCTTTAGATATTTTGGTTCACTGTGTTACATTGATAAATTTTTATATTGTCTGGTTTATTAAAAAGAAACACAATTTATATTTAAAATTCAATTTGTTTATGCTTAGAATATGGCTGCCAACATATGGTTTGGTATTGTCCTATTTATATTGGGCCCTTGATAAAAATCCAAAGAACAAGAAAATATTTTCGGTCCTGATCTGGCATCTCGGCTTCAGTCGAAGCTGTCCATCAGTAAAAGGTTGCCTCCTGTGTCTTTTTTCTATAAATACAATCATGGTAACAGGTTTTAAATGATATTTCATTTATACCTAAATATATATATTAATATATGCACAGTACTTTTACTGGTGTGGAGATCTTAGGATATTTAGTTAATTTGGCCAGATGTGACCGTAAAAAATGCTAACAGTTTGAACAACGAAGGAAAATTAAACTAACTCCATTAATCATCTGAGACGCAATAAATTCAGCATATATAATGGCTATATAATAACCTTATGAAAGTGACACGTTACGGTTTTTTTGGGTATTTTAGATAAAATCAATAGAGAAAAGGAAAGAAGATATGTGAATCCATTGCTAAGTCATATTAGAAAGTCGGTTTACATATGTTTTCCGAGATAATTTTATTATATAATATATATATATATATATATATATATATATATATATATAAGATATATAAGTTACCATGGATCCATGCTTAAAGAATAGTCAATGATGTGCCCCAAAGTGTTTCAATGCATGTATCTTTTAGATTTAATTATAAGATCCAAATTTGAATCAGCAATATTATTGGTCCTTTTCTGGGCAGACCTGGTCTTCCATGTAAGGCTATAGAAACTTTCCTGTCTGTGTTATTTAAAATATAGCTGGAGGATGGTTGATTTTTTTAATTTATCTTCCCAAGAATTAGAAAATAATAATTAAATTTAATTTCAACTGAATTGAACTGATTCATTCCTTAACTGAGCATTATCCTAAATTTTAACCGTGCAAGAATGCTAACATAAATGATATTTTAAACAACTTCTTCTGATGTTGAAATTTTAATCTTTTTTAAATTTGTCAATCGCTATATAATTTCTTCTATTTTTTTTTTTTATTTTTCCTCATTAATAAAATTTCTTTCCCAATTCTTCCACACCTAATTGTCCAGATAAAATCCAACATGTTTATTCAATCCTTGATATCAATGAAACCGGTTTAAAAAAAATCTAGTTTATCGTCATATGCAAGGAACAGATTATCTCAACACATCAATTTTTTTTTTTTCCAAATATAGAAAAGGCCAGTTCGCACTAAGTAATAGGTCTTTGTTTAGTTTAAACGTGTTTTATTATCATAAGATCAAATTTATAAATATATACCAGATTTATTATGAGGATATAAAGAACATTAAAATGCCTGAACTTAAAAATTACGGTAAGCACTAAATTGAAAAAAAGTTAACATGATATAACATTAGATTTAATGAAAAATGTATACATACCTTATAAAAACCCAATACTAATCCTTTATATATCTATACACCCTAAATCTAATCATCCTCCATCTATAATTAAGCATATACCTTTACCTATCGAAAAAAGAATAAGTACAAATTCAGTAAATGAGAAGATTTTCAATGAACATATTAATCTCAATAATAAAGCTCTAAAAGAGAGTGGCTACAAAAGCTCAAAACTAACTTACATAAAAAATGAAAAGCATAAAAAAAACAGAAGCAGAAAAATAATTCAGTATACATCCCCATACAACCAAATGGTGAAAGAACAAATTAGGACAAAAATTCCTTGCATTAATCGTTAAACATTTTCCTAAAGATAGTAAACTCAGTACTCTTTTTAATAAAAATACCCTAAAATTAAGTTACAGTTGTACTGAAAACTTCGAGAAAATTATTAAGAAACATAATGCTAATATCTTGAATAAACACTTAGACCAAAACCAAAGAAATTTGAACAGTATAAAAATAAAAATAGATGAAGATAAACAAAAATTATGTAACTGCAGAAATCCTCATAACTGTCCTCTACAAAATAAATGTCGCACGGAATCATTAGTATACCAATGCAATATCTCATCTGTTGGAGATCCCAACAACATAAAAGTCTATATAGGTTGCACAAGACATGAGTTCAAGAAAAGATTCAGTCAACATCAAAGTTCATTTAGGATAAATAAATACCGAAATCAGACGCCCCTATCAAAATATTTCTGGCACTTAAAAGAAACCAATAAAACACCTACAGTAAAATGGAAATGAATAAAAAACACTAGAATATGTAGGTCATTAAATGACCCATGTCCTTTGTGCATACATGAGAAACTATATATTACTAGGTTTATAAAAAATAAAAGTTTACTGAATCAAAGAAATGAAATAGCTATTCTTTGTCAAAAATTTTCCTTAAATAATATTTTTTAAAAAAAAAAAAAAAAAAATAATATACATACTTATATTTGATATGAAAAAATAATTTTTAAATAATTTAAGTAATTCTATTACATATATTTGTTTTAAGAAAATATAATCTATTAGTAATTAAAAGTAAAAATAATATTTTTTAAAATTGTAGTTCAAATACAACGTATTCTAATCCAAACACCCCTTTTAAAAAATCTGTATGTATACAAGGAGAAATTTAACGAATAAAATGCCGAAAAACTTTTTTGCCGTTGATAAAAAAACAGACGACATGCGTTGAACGGATGTCATAATTCGTTGAAAAAAGGCACCCCTACCCTACCTAGACTTAACCTCTTTTCGAACGTAACTCATAATTGATACAATAATAGTTAATAAAAAAGAACACGCTACCACCCCTGTCTAAATGATTGGATTTCTCTGTATCCTTGGAAACAAAAATTATGAATGTATGTGCTTTTAAAACTCAGTAAATTTCAAAATAAGTTATTCCAAAATTCGCTTGAAGATGAAACAGAACTAATGCTTTTAATTTAATTATATAATTGATATATATATATATATATATATATATATATATATATATATAATATAAACTAAATTCATATACATATTGTCGTTCATTTTTTCAACTATAGTTTAATACATAGTTGTGTATAAAAAAGCTACACATAAATTATGCTATTGTATATATATATTGATATATATATATATATATCCGATTATTTTACTGATTAAAACTGATTTACGTTTTCATTTTAGTCGATTTTGCAATCGTTTACCAACATTGGCAAACTTCTATGTGCAGGTGGTGTAATTGATAATGGCTTGTTTTGATACTGGATATCTGAATTTAATTCCTGAAACGTGGTTCATGTTACATTTTCATGAAACCAATTAGAATGCTAAAAATGGAAATTCTTTTCCCCTTAGAAGGTTAATTAAACAAAACTTCAAATCACTAAACAATTGCGTCCTCTCGTTTCATTGAAATAAATTTACATCCGGTCCTGGGTAAGACGATAAACTAAATCCAACAGCAATGCCTCTGATCAGGAGGTTTTGAGGATTAACCACTTCTTAATTGCTGGTGTTTATAGGTTCACTCTTTCCCGGGGTGGTAACATCTTAAGGTTCCAACTATCGGCATTACTGCCTAACCCCAAACTTTTTCCGATTAAAACACTATGAATGTGTAAAAATGGGTTTCAATACCAGAAATATTTATATAAATAATTATTATATATAAATATTTGAAGAAAAAATCATTACATTATGACTAGAAATACATTTTAGAAAAAAATATTACCAGCTATATATTTTTATAAAAAAAATGTTACCAGAAATAGATTTTTTTAAAAAATATTACCAGAAACAGATTTTTCTAGCGAAAAAAAAATATTTACTATAAAAACACACAAAAAAAAAAATATTACCAGACAGAAAAATTTGGTCGGCATTAAATTGCCCATTGAGGTGTTGATATGCCCCAAAATTTCAAACCAAACCAAAAATTAAACAATTATTTTCTTAAAAATAAAATTCTTACTATCTGAAAATATGTTCTGGCTTTAAATAACTTGCAAAGGTTTCACAAGCCTGTTTTTACAAATCGATTAAACAAATTTTTATTGTCTTTTTAACAACTAAAAAAGCTTGCATTCAACAAGACATCATTCAAGTCTTGAATTAGTTTTAGCTACCCACTTCTAGATTTTGGCTTTATTTAAACGGAAAAAAAATTTTGCAAGTATATTGTATATAAAATATTAAAAGCTTAAATACGCCATCAATTTTGGCAGCGCCGATAACGTAATCTTTCTCATCGCAATAAATGCTATAATTAGTGGCTAAAAATACGTTTCAATAGATTAATTTTCTTTTGAAACAGAAAAAATTAATGTCCTTTGTTAAGAAACCGAATAAAATGTTGATAATTGGCCATTATTAAAAACTAATTGGCAGAAATTTTCAAACGAATCAGAATTAACAAAGATTCCAAAAATAACAAAAAAAAAGAAAAGAACAATTCAAAAATAATTTTAAGTGAACCATTTACTATATATGCAAGTCAAAAGTAGACAAAGCTACTGTAATAAAGCAAAAAATTCTCACTTTAAGATAGGAATGAACAAAAATATAGGGTATGAGACCTAAAATCTTTTTTTCTTTTTTTTTCATCTTATTGGTTAGAAAGAAATTTTCTATGACAAAATCTGTTTTTTGATTTGTTATAAATAAAATATCAAACCAAGGTTTTAGCAGTTATTCTCGATTGGATTGAAACCAACAGAAAGTCTTAGTAAAGGCAATCTGCCTCTCGACATGAATCGCACCGGTTTTTCCTTTTTAATATTGATAGCCAATTTTAAGCTAAGCAAGCTTTACCATTTTTTTTGGGAAGCCATTGCAGCAAGGCTCAGTTATCATATTTGTGAAATGATATTTTGTTAGTGACCTCGGACGGGGAGTTTAAGAAAAATATTTCATGTATGAAGGGGAACGTAGAAGTTGATTTAGTCTAAGTATTGTTCAACAGTTTTCTATCTTACGCTAGTCAAAGTATCATTCCTTGCTGAACACAAACTATTTAGCCCAGTGTTTCTGTGAGTATATTCCAATACACTCATTAATAATACGAATATAATATACAAAGAACTGCAGAAATGGCTGCAGATTCTTGAAACACATTTAAAACAATGAAAGAGCAACGAGATGTGCAGGTGGTGTAAGAGCTGGCAGCTTCTAATGAGAAATCGGTGAGTCGAGTTCGAATTCCAGTCGCATTCGTTACATTCACATACGCGTGAATACGTTGGGGAGAATTAAAAAATTCATTCGTTTGTTCCTATCTATTATTAAATATTAAAATTTGTATCTTTAAGATTGTTGTCAATGTTTTTTATAATTTTTTTTAGATAATAATGTATTTAGTGATACAAGTTTTATAATATTTTTTAATTGTTTGTTAGCTGAGAAGAAGAAATCGTCCTGGAAAATTTGCCTGTAAATGAATTAACAACCCCAACCAGAATTGGAACTCAACGACGCTTCTTATTAAAAAATTAAAGGCATTATCCATTATACCACCCGCATATCCAATATATACAACTCCTGTTTTCCAAAAGCTTACTGACAAGGACAGATGCTTGGCTGCGTAGTCCATATACATGTGTGTTTTTTATGAAACACTGTCTTAAGAATGTTAATGGTTCCCCAATATGATTTGAAAATTGTTCTTGATTTCCAATGTTCCCAGTTATCCATTACACCACATGTAAATCCAAGTTTATAGGACCTGGTATTCCCAAGCAGTCACCCAACTAGGTAAGGCCTAGGCTTGAAAAAGATTGCTAAACTTTTTGGTTTTCAATGTTTTATGCCCCCAAACCAATACTAGTGAAGGAATTTAATGTGCTCGGTATTTTTTCCCCGATGATATTGGTTTTTCAAAGAATATGCAAAAAAAAAAATATTTTTAGCGCAAAAGTTTCTGAATTTTTTTATTGTTCCTGATCATGAATTTATTCAAAATGTTTGAAAACTTTTAAGAATTCGATAGAAAATTTGTTTGTTTAGTTTTCGTCACTGGTGATCCCCAAGCTTTTCTTTACTCTCAGCAAGCTTTAGAACAAAACGTAAAAACATTTTGGTTTGCTTTATACATAAATTTGAGGCCAATTTTTGAAACAGTAGACTTGTTTGGCTTTTTCAAGACAACCTGTTTCAGCCTGTCTTTCGTACTTTTTACAACCTTCAGCCTGTTTGTTTTGGTATGCGTGGAATGAAGCATCTTGAGTTTTAACTTTTTTTATGATGATTTTCGCTTTATATTTTTAATCCTATGTTAATTGGTATTTTTAAGAAAATATTCATTATTTTCAGTAGGATTTTCTATATAGCCATGCAAATTCTTTTTTTTTATGCAAGATAAATCAGAATGAGATTAATCTTGGTTGAAAGGTTGTCCTGCGCCTTTAGTTTGAGATGTTGTTCATGGACACCCAATTTCACTCACAAAGACATGGTGTTAGTTGAAAATGGTGTTTTTTTTTTTTGGTACCGTCTTTTAAGAATGTTACCAATCCTCAATCAAATTTGAAAACATCGCCTTGATTTTCAATTACAAGCAAATATCCGTTACACCACATAGTGTATCCAATTTATAGGACCAATTATTCCCCAAGGTGTCAATTAACTAGGTACCGTGACCAGGCTCCACGTTGCTTTAATTTTTTTGATCACATGGACACCTGTGTTTTATTTGACCTGTTGTAAGTCTGTTTTTACTGTGGGACGTTCGTATTTCATCAGTTTAATCTATTTTTGAATTGTATAAAAGTTTATTCGTTAAAAATACATAGTTATGTAAAAAATATGTTTCAACTTTAAATATCCCCCAAAGTAAAAAGATAAATAAATAAATATATGAACAAATAAAAGCACAAATTTATCAAACAACCTAATAAAAAAACATGCTTTGGGACATTTATGGTGTAGAGGACCTTGGGGTGAAGATGTAAAGAACACACAGGGGTTAAAATTTCCTGCTAGCGGGTCCAGCTACCTGAGAATGTTGGACTTTAATTAAGTCCAAAGAAGACAAAAAAAGAAAGAAAAAGACCGTTAACTATATATAGACAAATATATGTATTAACAAGTTACAAGCACATGGACAGTTACATTGAGCTTGTGTGGTGAATATTATGTGTGTGTATTTTGGTGAGTGTTCGTACGTACGTGTGTTGGTATTGTTCTTAGCGTGTTCCCAGAATTTGGGAAACGCTGTATTGGTGAGAGCTCACATATTGGTATTAGCTGAAATGAAGAAAGAAGAGAAAGAATTACCTCACCTCCACACGAGGTGGGATACGGCCCAAGACCTGAGGGAAAAAGAGAGATCGAGGCAAAAGGTCACCCAGTATTTATAGCAAGGGGAGAGAGACTCCTGGTGAACGATTAAGGAACTAAGGAGGAGCTAACTGCGACAATGGCATTAAATTATTTTATTTTTATGCAAATTATAACGCGAATTACGTCTTCATAAAACATCGCTGTTTAAGTGCAAAATTTAAGAATTTAACAGTTTTCAAATGTCTAACATCTACGGTTTATATCCTTAACAATAGAAACACGTATGACCGAAACTTTTTGGCAATATCTACAAAATTTTAATCTATTCATACTTTATCTTGAAAATATTTTGCCTTCTATAAACACACGTCAAATACATTTTATTATATCACTAACTTTTATAAAATTCATACTAAAATTCTAAGATTTCTCGACCTACAATCACATCAAGTGTAACTTAAATTCTTTCATTCTCGCAGAAAACGTCCCCCAGTTAATATACGGACAACTATCCAACATAAATGAAAATGCCCACTAGATGTTCAAAGGCACAAATACGCATGCTAGGAATGTGATAAACAAAGAGAAATTATACGCATGAACAGGACAGATAAATGTGAGGTCTGCTTAACCAATGAAAAACAACACAAAAATAAAAATACCAGAAAATCTTTTTTTTTCCATCATGTTTCATTTTCTGATGAAGCTTAAATAAAAGCGAAACATGTTAAATTTATAGACGTTTCCTATTTATGCCTTATCTTAAAGTGATATCTCTTGTACGATTACGACTGAATAATGAGTCAACAATGGACGTCCTATACTGTAAGTCTTGTGTCACATCTAAGCTATGCTTATAAAGTCACCATACATATAGAAGGAGGATGTGTGTGAGTGTGAGAGAGAGAGAGAGAGAGAAAAGTTCTAGTTACATATATACTATCAAAGGCAATCAAACAGATAATCTTGTACCTCTTTGACAGTCATGGATTGTGTTTACGCACTTTTAGAACAACTTTTTTTATAAAGAAAAAAGATTTTGGTCTATAGCAGCGTTTCTCAACCGGAATTTCCCGGAACCCTAAGGTTCCGCAAGAACAGGTGATATAAACTAATGCAATCTTGACTTTTTATTTAATTTAAGCAAAAGACAGGCGCAGGCTTCACATTAGAGAAGCATGTTTCAATTTATGAAATATGCTCTGAAAGTATCATTTTCTTAGCCCATTTATTCGTTCACAGGACATTTTACCTTGATTTACCTTATGTCTTTTCAACATTGCCAGTAAAGGATAAAAATATTAAAAAAAACTGATGTAGCAATTATCTGTTTTTGTTCTGTTTACATTTATATTATAGGTATATGATATTGGTTACTTATGTTTATTTTTTACATTTGAGTTTAATTTTTTTTGTGTGTGTGCGTGTCTGAATGAAAACTCCCTGACGAAGTATTATAAACAAACAGCATGAATTTTACTTAGCATTACCCAAAAAATTGACAAAGAAATATTAATTTTTCCTTAAACCAGTTATTCAAAAATATATCCTATATTTACCACGTGAACTACGATGAAAATGAAATGAGAAAAATATGGTGTATAATTTTTCTTTTTGTGCAGGGATTCCTTGAGACATGTAACTTATTTTAAGGGTTACGCAAAGATAAAATGGTTGAAAAACGCTGGTCTATACTGTTGACTAAACTTTATCTTGTTTATTGAATTTTCTTTCTTTTTCTTTGGTATCTTTTAGTTTCATATATATAATGATTATTCTTATGATCGAAAGTAAAATAACATTGTTCTCTAATGAGTCGGCAAAATTTTTATGATTTTATTTATTGGTAAGGAAAGTGCAGATGTTCTTGGAAAGATTCAAGCATTTGTGAATTATGGTGGAAATAAAACTGCGGTCGATTTAAAATAACAGAGCTAACATTTGTACGAACTTTGTTACTCACCTTTTAGTACAAAGGTAAGGTACAAAATGAATATCTATTATGATATATATTATATGAAAATATTACTTTTAAATATAAATTTTATCCTGACATTGATGTTTCTTGGTAAAATTTCCAGTCTTCAGGGGTTGTGGTTCAAAATGGTATCTCAAATTTTTTCAAGCTTTTCACTTTCTACTGCATCTTTTTCAATTCGCTTTTTTACTCCGTTTTGTACACATGCGTATTCATGAATTTAACGTTGATGAAATTTTGCTTTTGCTTACGTCTTTGAAATTGTAATATTTTGCTTTTGTTTACGTCTTTTAAATTGTAATATTTGTAATTGTTATGTCTTATTAAATTGTAATATTTGTTAATTTTCATTATTAATTAAATTATAATATTTAAATTAATGTTTTTAATTAATATTTTAGTTGATTTATTATTTTGTATTATTAAACAAAGTAAATATTTGTTAATGTGTCGGCATCGACCCATTATTTCATTCTTTTTATTTAATAATTTAATTTGATTATTAAAAGTGAATATTGATAATTTTTCATCTAAACATAGTTTACAGTTCCTATCGGTAATATTATATGGCGTAATTTTTTTTTATAATTTCCCATTTAACTATAGTAGCTATATTATTGTGTTTTTCACTCCATATATATTTTGACACTGTTGCGTTATTTATCTATTTTTAAAGACATCATATGATTATTAAATCTTTTTTTAAAAATTCGTTTCGATTGTTCCTATGTAATTTTTTTTCTTCTGCGTTGCTATTATGTGATACAATTGCTTTATATATTATATTAGTAGTCAAACATTTCTCATTAAGCGGACAGTTATTTTATTTCGACAATTACAATTATTATTATTGCTATTTTGCGGATGTGTGTTATAATTGCTATTATTTTTAATATTTTTTATTATGTTTTTTATTTTCTCCATATTATTCATACAACTATAACTGATTTTTATTGTATTTTTGTTAACGATTTTTGATAGTTTACTATTTTTTGGGAAGTGTTTTTTAAATTATATTTTTTAATATTTTTCCTATTTTTGAGGGTTAATTATAAGGATAAACCATTTTATTTCTTTTTTTTTTTTTTTTATTGTTTTTTTTTAGTTATGTATTCTAATTTAGTCGAATAACCACTTTTTCTTAATACTGATTCATATATTTTTTTTTATTTTCTTTAAATATTTTTATATTGCTAGAATCAGTTCCGATTCTTTTGTTAATAGATATTAGTATATGTTTAAATATATTAGTGGGGTGATCAGAACTTTTGTTATATATATATATATATATATATATATATAATGTGTGTGTGGGATTATTATTTGCTTTTCTATATGGTTTGTATGTATTATTATTTAAATTAAATGTTATATCTAAAAACTTACTATTTTTATGTTAGATTTTATGTCTATTTTAAATCCTAAATTATTAAATATTATTTGTTTTCTTATATTTATTATTATTTTTCTACCGTTATAATTTCGTATAATTATTAGACTATAATCTGTATATAAACCCGCATCCTCTTTATTACTAATATTTGATAAATTATTTTAAATATTCAAGCACCTGCCTATTGTTACGTCAAAGTTCTCATTCTTGCTGTTACTGTTGAATTTTTACCCATATTTTATTGTTGTAGTATAGTAATGATTTTCTGTAATGATTAATTATGTCTAATTCCTCTTCTTGAATATTTAAGTATTGTTTTGCTAACTATAATGCTTTATCTAATATATACTCAGTAAATAGAAAGAAAAAAAGTCTTTTATATCTCATTGTATAAAAGAGCAATTGTTTTTATCTGAGATATTGTTAAACAAAGTCATGATTATTTTTGTAATTTTTCCTTGGTTTATATTGAGTATTTTTCTTAGTTCGGTACATCAGTTTTCTACGATCTTTTTCTCATTTTTTAAAATTATTTTTGTTGGATTTAATAGTCTATATGTTAGTTTATTTAAAAGTTCTCTTTGTGACCTTTTAATTTAATGAATGGTTTTACTTTCGTTAATTGTTTAATTCTATTGTCTAATTTTAGTTTGGTTGCTGTTCTTGCTTCTTTGTTATTTTCTAATTCATTTAATACTTTGTAAAACTTATTTACTTCTTTTTCGATTAATTTTTTTATAATTGGTAGATTTCATTTTATAGATTTTTTTTCATTTGTCGGAATGAATAAATAATTTATTTGATTTATTTATTGAATTTGTATGAATTATTAATTGGTTTTGGAATTTATTGTTGTTTGTTCTTGTTTCTATTGTATATATTATGTTTAAGACATTTTCGAAGTTTATGAGTTCGTGTGATATATATATATATATATATATATATATATATATATATACACACTAATCTCGAAAATCCTTCGGTTTCTTGATTTGCTAATGGTCAAATCAATCTCGAAGAAAAAAAGGTTTTAAAAAAGAGCTATGAACGTCTGTCGAAACTAATCGTACAGCATACAGGTCCAAAGCCCAAAGAAAAAAAAAACGATATAAGTAATCAATTAACTTAAAAGTGCTCCATGCAAAAGTAGAGCAGACCTAGTCAAACTTTTCCTGCCGATCCGCTTAGGTGAAACTTTGGTAGGTTTGTCTGGCTCCGTATTTATCTATTATGTTCATATATATCTATATATATATATATATATATATATATATATATATATATAATAAAAATATTTTTGTAGGTACAAAATTTAATGATCGAAATAAAAGTATAAAATTTAATATTACAAGACATATTAAAAAGAAGAATAAAAACAACTACAATGGGGAAGCAAAAAAAATTTTCTCCCACTTCAGGGTTAATTTTCTTTAAAATAAAATATTTATAATAAAGAATTGGGGAAAGGATTTTTTCTCCCCAATTTTTATTGTACATTTTTCTGTATTAATTTTAAATTCTAAGCCAGATTGATTTAAGGTGTGATGTGGTCGCAAAAATTGGCTGATAGTTATGACTGGGTCCTCCTGATTGTGTGGCATGGTGCAGAGTCCTGTTGCCAGACAGGGCTTTCCAGCAGCCATCCTCTTGATCCAGGCATTCGATGTAGGACTCCATGTTGAGTCTGAGGCCCCGTGGAAAGGTGAATGGAGGCATAACGTCGCTATCACTAGTGATGAATCCAACCACCTTCGTAATCACCATTACTCATCCAACGCTTTCCGAATCCTCATTACTGTCCTCAGATTGACACCCAAACACTCTGAACTTTTAGTATTGGAGCTTCCGGCGCAAATGCCAAGCAGTACAGCATTCCGTTTCCAAATTTTAGCGAACTGAATTGCATCATTGTGCTTTTTTTCTTACAGACAGTGCCCAACTGACCCTGCTATACTGAGTAGTCGACAAAATCCAAAACAAACACGCATACAAAAATTAAAATATAAAATGCCAAAAAAATAATCACACCTTTTGTATATATATATATATATATATATATATATATATATATGTGTGTGTAAATTTAGATAAAGAACAAGTAGGAAAACATATTTATCTAACATATTTCACTTTATTAAATCTTCGTCAGAGATCAAGAGAGAAATGATAAAAATATGATCTTGATCACTGATGAAGCATTAATAAAGTAAAATATGTTTAAGATCTGTTCCCTACTTGTTCTTTATCGTAACATTGTGTCGGCCTTCTATCTATCTGAATTGGGATTAAATATGGATTGGAATCCGACAAAATAATATAAATAACCAATAGGAAACGTTTATGAATTTAACACGTTTCGCTTTTATTAAAGCTTCACTAAAGAATGAAATATGGATGAGAAAAAGAAAATTCTGCTCTTTTTTCTTTTGTGTATACACAGGAAAACCATTATTGTTAAAAACAAATAAATTCTACAATCATTATCTACATATTAAGTATTTCTTAAGTCTTCAAACATTATTTTGTGGATACCCATGCTTGAGTAGACCCCCAGTATGAGTTGTGCCAGTCGGCTTGAACATTCGAAAAACTTAATAAAGAAAATGCACTCCCCAGTTTCATAGGCGAAACCAGTGATCACTTATATATATATATATATATATATATATATATATATATATATATGTGTGTGTGTGTGTTCTGTTTTTAGACAACAGACAATATAATAGCGTTTCTGTTAAGTTCCCATCCAATTAAAATAATTATGCATTATACCAAGTTTATTTTTCCCTTCTGATCTGTAACACTTGTCCCCCCACGGTATTCTCACCCTTTAGCAAAGCAAATGGCCCTCGTCAAACGCAACACACGTCCTCCTGCCCCGAAGTCTATTACGTCACAACATGGGAGAAGAAGTTGATAAAAATAGATTCACTTATATTCTTGCTGAGATCAAGTGCGCCTTCACGTTGTCTTTCTTTTCTCTTCTTTATTTGTTGCTATTTTTCTCTTTTTTTTTTTTTTTTTTTTTTTTGGTAAGGTGGTAACTTGTATATACAAAAATGATGAATGCCGTCAATTGAGATAAAATATGCAAAAAAAAAAAAAACACTGACAGTTTTCAGGACGTGGGTAAACATAACTCTCCACGAATTGCTATCGCTTGAAACACTAAGAAACAATTGAATCCTTACAATCCTTTCCCGTCCCCTTTATTACTATGTACACAAGCTCGTTAGGTAGGTTACTCGCTGCTTTACCCTGACCGTCTAATATATATATATATATATATATATATATATATATAAGTTTTGTAAAGGTGGAATTGCTAACTACATTCGCAACAGATTTTGAATTCAGAGACATCATTCTCTTCGAAGAGGAAACGAGGTTTAAAGAGTCTATGAAAAGCAAGCTGGCCAATATTGCACGAGAATGCGGAAATGTTGTTTGGAAACGCTAAGACTGATTCGCCATTAAGGTGCAAAAGCCGATCAGATGATAGACTGACCGACAATCAATTTAATATCTTTCTTCAAGAAATAAATAGATAGACTTTTATCTACGATTATTATATATATTATTTTATGTCCTAGAAATTTCATCTCTTTCTGATCCTAATGAAAACTCTCCCATTTTCGTTCCCATTTGTCTATAACGTGACACTGTTCAAAATGTTCTCCCTGCTCGTAGTTACGCGCCTGCCATATCCTCGAAGCAGGAATTTCTTTCGATCAGTCATTGGTCCAACATCGGCCTTCCATTATACAGCTTGTCTGCAGCATTGGATTCACCTTTTTGTAAACTTTATTTTTTTTTTTTTTCATCATTCTATGCACCATAAGCCGGCGCTTTCCAAACATTTTTTTCTCTAGGCCGCATTTTCTGAATTAAAATTTACTTGCGCCTCACCAGATTTTATGTAATAAAAAGTATATTAAAAAACAAAAAGCGGCGTGAGGGCTAAAGGGAGATAACAGCAAATTCGCAGTCAGAACATTATCATTGATAACTCTCATCCAATTTGCAGAGCCTAGTAACTATATTCCTAATAATTGATATAATGCAAAAAAAAATCACAATGATAAAATCAATCAATAATTATTTATAACTAATGGGTTAATGCATAGTTATTAGGCGTTTTTCTAGGTGAGTTATTTGTTAATAAAAATTGTTGTTTTGCTTACTTTTTTTAAAATAAAAATATTTTATCTTCAGGTTATAAAAATGCGTGTCGATAATCATACACTCTGGAATAATCATTTAAAAATGATATTCTTGAATAAGTTATGTTTCTTTATTCATAATAAAAAACGCCTGGTAATTATGCACCAACCCAATATATATATATATATATATATATATATATATATATATACTCGACTCCCCCGTCGAATTCGACATATGAGGGTCAAGCAGATCAGTTCCCATGAAACCGACAGCCCGATAACAGCACATGAGATTTGATTATAGTGGTGAATGTTTTGTGCAGGACCATCCACACATTTAGAAGGGCCGAATACAGAGACCTGGTGCACAAGGTCTCCAAACAACCCTCCGCAGGTTTTGAATTCAGAGTTGTCCTTCTCCTAGACTAGTTGCCATGCAAGGCTATAGAACCCAGTCCTTCTGGAGGGAGAAGAGGATTCACACCTTTCTCAAGGGTATGAGTATTCGACTGGAATTCGAACTCGGCTCTGCGATTCCTCAATCCAAGCCGATACCCATTACTCCACCGTGTCTCCTTATATATATTTGGACTAATGCATGCAATTACATGTAATCCATAATAATATTTTAAATGTTCAAATAATATTTATTTTTGACATATGACTTTTTAAAAAACTGTTTCTAAATCTTTGATTGTCTTGCAATCATTCCGCCTCACCTGCTATCCTCTTCTGCCTCACCTGCTATCCTCTTCTGCCTCACCTGCTATCCTCTTCTGCCTCACCTGATATCCTTTTCTGCCTCTCCTGCTATCTCCTTCCGCCTCGCCCTCTATCCTCTTGCGCATCTCCCGCTATCCTCTTGCGCATCTCCTGCTATCCCCTTCCGCCGCAACCATGAGGCGCACCGCACCGTTTGGGAACCAATGCCTGAAATCGATCTCTCTTCAGACTTTGGGCTTGCAGCTATATCACGTTGAAAAAAACGGTACCAGTATGATCACCAAAGTTAAGCAATGTAGATCCATGTCAGTACCTAGATGGGTGATCGCTTGGGTATACCCGGCGCTGTGAGCTTGAATGTGCCGCTGGTGTAATGGATAATGGCTCGGAATTATTAATTGGAGAGCTGAGTTTCAATTCCAGTTGGGCTCATTATATTCACTAACGCGAAAATACCCTTAAAAACGGTATGAATCCATCTTTTCTCCTCCATCTATGGGTTAATTAGTAAAACTTGTATCAATAAATCATTATTATCTCCTAAAGATTCTTACCATCTAAAAATATTTTCTGGCTTTAAATAACCTACAAAGGGTTGATGTCATAAAAAAACGAATCGAGCAATCAATCTCCTCTGATTTTGCTCACACAGCTCAGTTGAGGAAGAACTGGCTTGCAACACTCACTCTCTCGAAAAGCAAATATATCATCATCGCAGAGAAGACTCTGTGTTTGCCAATCAGGATGAACAGTTGAATTCTCAAGGCGTTTCCTTACCAGGAACATTTATTGTCAGTTAAGTGCATTCCAGATCCCAAGTGGAACTCGTATATACAGACTGTTGCCAAAGATACTATAAAAATGGCTGGTTCCTTGTACCACTCCAGAAAGCACATGACTCCTTCTGGCATATTCTATGTATACAAGAGCCATATTTGGGGATTTCCACGATGTTTTAATGGTTAGCAAGCTTGTCTCCTTAGAACAATCACGACTGAGTAGTGAGTTCGATCTTCACTTGTACCACATATGGTTAGAAAATCTCTACAAAAAAAGTCATATCAGACCAAAAATGAAGAATTGCTGGGCTGCCAATCCTTACTTACCTGCCTCAACAGAATTGATACATATAACGATAGAGTAGCGATAGGCTAGCAACTTTTCGCCTGTGCGAAAAGTGGTTGAAGGATGGAAAATCGCTCATTGTGTAAATTTGTGAATGATGGCTGATTTTCCTTCTTACAACCGCTTTACGCACAGATCGTTATTTTCATAGAAGATATTCGGGCAAACTGTATCCTTTATTTCCAGACCATCACACCTAGGACCAGCCTTGCCACATACCCAAAGTCAAATAATCCTGAATTCCTTCGTATCCCATTAGTAACGAGAAATTTCCACTCAGACAACTTCTTCCCAAGAAGTGTTGCAACGTGGAAGTGTTCTGAGAGGATGATTCCTCGACCACTGCAAGTGTAACCACTAAGGTTAACTGATATATATCCTACACATCATAATACGCACCTCCCTGTACGCCCTTAAAACAATCTTATTTGGTGATTCTACCTTGAAGGGCTCTTTTGCCTTGTATTACGTGGGGAATAGTAAAAAAATAGTCCCATCACCATATATATTTGTGAAACGAAAGGGTTTTTTTTATTGTAGTGAAAACCGCGCCCAACTCTAGTAGAATGGCTCTCGAGCAGAACGGCTCCATGTCTACCTCTTTGAATCTCGAGTAAACAGGACTTTTGAGAGTCTTGTGTATACCGAACATGTCTACCACTTGGACTCTAGTGTGTACCGAATCTATGTCTGCTTTTATGACTCTCATCTAAACAGGACATATGTCTAACTTTTTTTTTTTTTCATTTTTGTGTAAAACAAAATCATGTTAGTGTAAAACGGCTTTATGTCCACATATTTGAGACTCGTGTAAACTGGACCTATTGCGAGCTGTAACTATGTCTTCACCTTTAACTCTAGTGTAAACAAATTATACCTTTTTGACTCAAGTGTAAACCGGAAATACATCTACCATTATTCGTGTAAACCGGAAATACGTCTACCATTTTTCGTGTAAACCGAACGTATTTCTACTTTTATGACTCCAGTGTAAACCGGATATATCTTTTTTTAACTCTAATGTTAGCCCGACTTATATCTACTATTAATACACTGCGAATTTTTCTATGGTACTTATATTAGACATAAGATAAGAGTTGATATATCATTAAAGTAACCAAGTTAAAAAAAACTCCCTGTTGAAGGCAAAGCAAAAATATGCGCGCTTATATATATATTCCATATCTTTTGAATTAAACTATCTTATGTGGCGATTAATTTAAAGTTCACTTAATTTCTCATGTAAAAAAATAACGTTATTGAAAAAATACTGACAAAGAAAGAATTATCTTAAAAGTAAATTTAAGAAATACATATGATTTTCAATTCAGAAAGGCAGAATGTTTTGAAGTAGCACAGATAAGAAACAAATCTATCTTTCAGCATCTGTGCTATAATGTTAGTTTAAAAAAAAACACACACACAAAGAATTTATTTAATGATGTTTGATAACGTCTTGCTTCCAGAGAAACCTTTTAAGTGATTATCTTTTTGCAAATGTTCTCTTCTTTTATCCGAAACAAGCCTTTCATTTCTATTCGTAATGGATTTAAAGATATCTTCCTCGATTAGTGCTGGGTCACTTTTCGGCAAGATACAGTACGCGTCACTCTTAAAATTAACTACGGTAATATCTGTCAATTTAAAATATTAAATGCAGATGTGTTCCAGTAGAATTTCAGTATTTTCCGGACAGGAGATCAAGTGACCTAATAAAGAAAATGCACATCACAACACAAATCGAACCTGCATGCTTGCATTCATCATGGCAATAGCATTCAAGCTAAGCATGCTTAACCATTAGATCATAGGAAGCCATCAGAGCAAAAGCGCTATCAGTCACCCTAATGAAGAAATGCATATCTCTCCTTCGAACATTTCGAATTCAGTATCTGCTAACTTTGTTTACGCCTGGGATGCAAAAATAAAGCTATTTTAAAGAAATTAATGTTTTTTAATCCATTAATTTTAAAGAAATTAATGTTTTTTAATCCATTAATTTTAAAGAAATTAATGTTTTTTAATCCATTAATTTTAAAGAAATTAATGTTTTTTAATCCATTAATTTTAAAGAAATTAATGTTTTTTAATCCATTAATTTTTAAGAAATTAATTTTTTTAATCCATTAATTTTTAAGAAATTAATGGATTAAAAATCCATTAATTTCAAAGAAATTGTTTTTTTTTATCCATTAATTTTAAAGAAGTGAATGGGTTTTAAAATCCAACAATGTTTCTTATTACTATAAACGTTATATTTTAATGCGTACTATAGTTTTTTTTATGATTTAGCAACTATTTGCAGGTTATTCAAAGCCAGAAAATATATTTAAAGTGTAATAATTTTTTAGAGATAAAGATTTACTGATGCAAATCCTACTAATTAACCTGTAGCTGGGGATAGAAGCAGTGAATTCATACCTTACCCATTGGTATTTGTAGTATTAAGCGAGTATAACGAACCAGATCGGAATTGGAACTCCGCTTTCCGATTTTAAATTCTGAACCGTTATCCATTATACTAATTGCACATTCACACAACTGGTATTCCCAAGTAGTCACCCATATAGATACTGGTCAGTTTTGACGATGCTTAACTTCAGTGATCGTACGATAACAGGTGATTCAACGGAGTAAGGCCGTCGGTACACTTGTTTTAAAATACATCCGAGTTTTTATTTTTATTTTTTTTTTTAATTGGCATTGGGAAGTTATAAAGAAACTGGACGCAAAAAAGACCCTTATATCAGCAATCAGTAAAAGTCAACTGCAATTTTTAGGGCATATAATGAGGAGAAAAACTTCGGAGAATTTGATACTCACAAGGCATATCGAA
>CAHIKZ030001303.1:82500-110000 GCA_903632075.3 Acanthosepion pharaonis | reverse complement strand
TTGCAGTAATTGTCTGAACGCGACTCTGTTTCGGACTGCCTCTGACTCGACTCTTGACTCGACTTGAACTACTGACTCGTTGCTTACTCCTGAGGCGCAGTATTTATTAAGTATGGAATAGTCCATTATTATGGGTAAGATCCCATAACAAAACCCCAAGCAAGGCACTAAAACCCAAAGGGATTACTAACAGTGAAATAATCTAATAAAATAACAATTAACCTCTTGATAAAAGAAATAATATAATGATATTGTTTTTTAGAAGTTTGAGAAGAGAGAAAGGCCCATCCACTACACCTCCCTAAAACTCTTCGGTTCAGGGAGGTGTAGTAGATAGGTAAATAGGATGGTGCCTATGTTAAATAGAAAAGATATAAAGTGTATAGTAAACTAAGAGACAGGCAAAATGTTCTCTACCGTTCACGTTGCGTAGAACAACATAATAAACAGGGTTTTTTAAATGAAATTAACAAGACTAATTATAGAAGAGCCGATTTCGAATTCCAGTCGAATCCATTACATTCACTTATGTGCTAATACCCTTGGGAAAGGTATGAATCCTTTTCTTCTCCCCCAGGTATGGGTAAATAGCAGGACAGACCGGATTCTATAGCCTTGGATGGCAACTGGTCTAACACAAAAATAAATGGTAACATATTGCAGGAAAAAAATCTGCCACGTCAGTCATGTATCGAAAGATTCATGATCGCCTAAATGTGTATCGTGCATGGCACATAACTGGCTAGATGAAAATAATAACCTTGGGAAAGGTATGAATATCTAGTCCCTCCCAGCTATGGGAAATTGCAGGACCGACCGGGTTCTATAATTCTTGATGGCAACTGGTCTAACGCAAAAATAAATAGTAACCTACAGCGGGAAAAAATATGCCTCGTCAGTCATGTATCGAAAGATTCATGATCGCCTAAGTGTGTATCCCACATGGCATATAACCGACTGACTGAATTATGGAACATAGATTTTTGTCGTCCAGTTACAGCTATTACACCTGACAGATGTTTGGTCCCCTGGCATTGATCAGTTGCCCCCTTCAACGAAATCCGGACGGCCTCCATTTATCTTTTCGCCAGCATTTTTTTGTTTTATATCTATAATTTAGCAAGCACTAAATAGAAACTCAGCGAGAAAACAGTATGTTTGAAATTGATGTCGTTTGCTCAATTTTCGCTGAAACCCTGTTCTTGCTTAGTTATCACGGCCACAATACATATTGTTTTTGTATGTTTGTTTTTAGCATTTCACCCCAAGCAAGGCGGTAGTGCCACTAGGACGCAAGGAGTTACAGAGAGTGAGATCAGGAGTAAAGAGGGGTGTTTGAAGAAAGTATATAGAGAAGGACAATGATCCGGATCAAGGCAACAGAAAATGTCGATTGACTTTACATTTGAAGATTATAACTATCGGGAAAGCAAGCAAGTAAGAGGAAAGGAGTTCAACTCAGATGTGATTCTACAGAGGCTTGCTGAGAATACCAGAGATGGAACAAGCAAAGGGTTACAGAGAGTGAAATTAAGAATAAAAAAAGGGTGCTTGAGGAAAGGATAAAGAGAAGGACGGGGATCAAGATCAAGGCATCAGAAGATGTCGATTGACATTAAATTTAAATTTTTGAAGATTATAGTTATCAAGGAATCAAGTAAGGGGAAGGGAGTTCCACTGTCGGGAAGTGCGAGATAAGAAGCTGTTAGAGTAGAAGAAGCGGTTACATTTAACTGTTTCGAGAATGAAAGAGTGGGACCGATATGGCAACCTAGTAGCGCGCTTAAATTCATGCAGACGGGACAACAGTGAATGTAGCTCGTCAGAGAAGTTGCCATGAAAATATTTGTAGAAAAGACAGAGGGAAGCCACAGCACGTCTGTGAGAATTATGAGCTTATTGCATAGTATTGATGGCAGACACGTAAAGAAAACTGTGGAAATTCTTAGACTAGGTAGTAAAGGAAAGCAAGAAGAAAGGGCTAACTATCAGCTATAAGAAGACAGAATGTGAGGTTGTCAGCGAGAGAAACAACCCAAGATGTCAAAATCAAGCAGACAACAAAAATTGTAATACTCGAATACGAACAGATACTGGAAGAGCGAAAGATGCACCCTAAAAATATTTTTGAAAAAAAATGGGATAGAAACAAATCAAGCAGTGGTAATCCGATTTGTAATATCAATCCTTCTAGATGACAGGGAATGCTGGACAATTTAACACATGTAAGAAGAGAGAAACTTATAACACAGATGTCTTCTACAGAGGTTTGATTAATACCATTAAGATGGAACAAGCAAAATATCAAATTCAGAGAGAAAGGAAGACTAAAAAGGGATTTTGAGGAAAAGGATAAAGAGAAGGACGGAGATCAAGACATCAGAAGATGTCGATTGATATTAAATTTAAAGTTTTGAAGATTATAGTTATCAAGAAAGCAAGTAAGAGGAAGTGAGTTCCACTGTCGGGAAGTGTTAGAGAAGAAACTGCTAGAGTAGAAGAGGCGGTTACATTTAATTCTTTGGACAATTAAAGGGTGGGAATGAGTTTCCAAGCTAGTAGCACGCTTAAATTCATGCAGCTGGGGCACCAGTGAAAATGAAACTTGTATTTCAGCTAAAATTAAAAATGATGGATCGTATATAAAATTCCTGTTGTTCTTAATAACCTTAACCCAGATTTATATCCAATTATGGTAAATGCTAAGAGTCTGGAAGGTGTCAGCTCCATATCCCGTTTTTCCCTCTTTCCATATTGCGCCATCAACCTTCCTAGTTTCATGAACGAACTCCTTGAGTCAATTTAAAAAAAAAAAGAAAAAAAAAAGATGGTTGTTAAGCACCTCAATTGAAGCATTACGTACCGTCACTGCTTTCATTCCATTTTCAGCTCATAGTTTCCATTTTGGAAACGTTTATCCTGACTCTTATTTCTTCGAACACTTGGTAGAGGCTGTTAATCTTCTGTTCAAGGTCATTCGTATCCAAACTACGAATACCTAGTGAAGATCAACATAAAAATTCTCAGTATCTGAACATGACCAAAAGACTGTTGATTGCTATCCCTTGCAGCTGCGGAAAGAAATAAAAGGAGAGACAGGCTGCCCCCTTTTAGGTAAGGCTTCAAGAAAACAGAAAACTGTAACACGAGGGAAGTGGAAAAATCAGATGTTCAAGACCACATATGGAGAGAAAAGAGAGATCACTTTGAAAAGGGATCAGATTGAGATCAAGACAAAAGAACACCATTGGTAAATTTGAATAAACTTATGAATTTTTTATGCTAGGCCACAAAAAATCTCCTGAGCCGACCAAGCATAGAAAATGAACACAATATAGGAACCAGTAATAAGGAGTGCCAGAGAAAAGCAATAATAACAACAAAAATTGCAATATAAGCTCTGGTAAAAAAATGGTTACAGAAGACATTGGGTTTATAATACAAAAAAAAAATAAATTTTTGAAAGATACTGAAGGAATTTTATTCAAAAACCATGTGTCCTCAAGACACATGGCAAAGTGGATAAAAGCGTTGGTTAGATCCAGTGACAAAGACCCAAAGAGTGTGAGTTCAATACCCGGTTAAGGCAGTGGAGAACTTGGACAAAGGAATTAATAGGAGATAAGATAATGACATTCATTAAAAACATGGCACAAGATTTGTAGAACAGTGAGACAACAAAATAAAAGGCTCAGTTCGATATTCCAACCACCAGAAGAAAAAAAGGAAGCAATACAACGGTCGAAACGTTGTAATAAATATGGCGACAAAGACGAGGGCAATAGTCCGAATAATGTAAATAGTATATATAGTTCCGCTTATCGAACATTGAATTGGAAAAAAAAACGTTTTTTCTAATTTAGATTTCATAGTTTAGGATCTCATCACATCTGTGTTTGTAAATGCGTAAGACATACTCTAGAAAAATATTAAATAGACCGGAGATCTCATTTCCCCCCTGTCGTTTTCCTGCTGTTTTTCTAATATACACATTTTACTGAATATAATTCCAAACATTTAATAAAAATTTTTTTTTTTTTTTCGAGACTACTTTTTATAAGCATTTGTATAAGCTAATAACACTCGGATCTGACAGCCATAGACAACGATGTCGGCATCCATCTGTCTTTCTGATTGATGTAGGATATTGTCAATTACGATATCTAGTGATTTGCGTATTCCAATCCAAACCCCATGTTTGCTTTTATTCCTTGTGGCTTGTCCAAAATAAATTGAATCGCAAATTTGCGATGGAGTCACAGCCAAGTCGACGCACCTTTTGCGTACAGACATCAAAGTTTCCTTTCTTTCAGTCTTCTAAAAGGAAGTACATTCTGAAATCACCTGATCCAAGCTGGACGTTGATTTTTTTTTCTATTATGAAGAACTTTTTATGCTTGAATTTAGTAGTAATTATTTTTATTTGATGTTAATAGGTGAGGCGGCTGACAAGATCGTTTTTAAGGACATCAAGAAACCCATTATGAAGTATAAGGCTAACAGAATCGCAAAAAATAAGCCCTTAACGTTGCCTCATCTGCGCAAGAAAATGTCTTCTTTATTGGTCGTGCCCATTCAGGGCGTAGGCGATTATGGCTCTTTACAGTCTCATGTACTTTGTAGCACTTAATAGATATTTTCTGTTATTTCTAAACCCTGTTCCACCGTACATTTAATCAAGCTCACCAAGTATGTTATGCCTTGTTTTCCTGTCCCTCTTGCATTCAGTCTGTCCTGTGTCTATCACATTTTCCAATCCCACTTTCCTTATGATGTGTCCTAGAAATTTCAACAGTTTCCTCCTGATGTCAAGTACAAATTTCCTTTTTTTTCACATTTTCTCTAAAACTTCGTCGCTGCAAACATGTTCAGTCCACGGTATCCTTAGTATCCTTCTGTAGAACCATGTTGCGTCACGCTTTTTCTTCGTCTTTGAGGAGGTTGTCTGGCATTCACTGCTATATTTATTTTTATAATCATTTTAGCCTCAGCAAAATGGGAATGCCAATAGTATGTAGGGGGTTAATATGAATGAAAGTGAAAAAGCAGACTGGGAATAGGGAGAATTAAGAAAATAGCAAGAGATGAACGGTATTCAAGAAGACAGAAGATGGCGATTAATCAAAGTTTTTTTTTTTTAATATTGTAGTCATCAGGGAAGCAAGGAAACGGAAGGGAGTTCCACAGATGGGAAGCGGGAGAAAAGAAACAGTAGAAGTGGTGGTTGCATTTAGCTATTTCATTAGTAAAGGGATAAGACATAGTAGCACGCTTAAATTCTTGTAGACGGAGCATCACGGGAAAAAGCTTGTAAGAGCAGTGCTAGAGAAATATAGGAGGACTGAAAGGATATCATAGACTGAGCTTGTGATCAATGAGGGGGTCTTAGATTACAAACAAGGAGAAGGCTTATACTTAACATCAGGAAGAGGCAGCTGAAGTTTCTGGGACACATAATGAGGAAAACAGGGGAGAATCTGATATTCATTGGTCGAATAGATTTTTTTTAGACAGGAGGATTTCTTTGGTAACAAACAAAAGAAAACTGAGCAGTTATGTGACATCTGTCTTTCTTCTTTACAGCAGTGAATGTCGGACGATTTCCTCAAAGAAGAGACTCGAGGCAATGGAGATGTGGTTCTACAGAAGGATGCTAAGGATATCATGGACCGAGCGTGTGAGAAACGATGATCTTAGAGAGGTTGCAAACAAGGAGAAGGCTTATAGTTAACATCATGAAGAAGCAGCTAAAGTTCTTGGGACACATAATGAGGCAGGAGGGCCTGGAGAATCTGATACTCACGGGTCGAATAGAGGGATAGCGGGACAGGAGGATTTCTTTGGTAACAAACAAAAGAATACTGAGTTATGTGACATTTGTCTTTCTTCTTTACGGCGGCGAATGTTGGACGATTTCCTCAAAGATGAAGAAGAGACTCAAAGCGACGTAGATGTGGTTCTACAGAAGGATGCTAAGGATATCATGGCCCGAGCGTGTGAGCAATGATGAGGTCATAGAGAGGTTGCAAACAAGGGAAAGGCTTATAATTAATATCAGGAAGAGGCAGCTAAAGTTCTTGGGACACATAGTGTGGAAGGAGGGCCTGGAGAATCTGATACTCATGGGTTGAATAGAAGAAAAGAGAGACAAGGGAAAGTAGCGCGTGATGTATCTGGCGGGCTTAAGTAAGTGGATAACAGAACGTGGTCTGGGGGAGGAAGCAGAAGGAAAGAAACTTGTTGAGAGCAGCAAGGGATGGAGGTAGGCGGAGAGCCATGATCGCCCAACGTCCTGAAAGGACATGGAACATAAAAAGAAAGACGATATCATGTAACAGTTCTGTATTCTTGTTTTTTTTGTTTCTAACCAATTTTTTCCTGTTTCTTAATACTCTGCTTAGCTTTAAGAATGCAACTTTGATTATCCTAATGCCACTTAGCAAGAATATAAAACTACATCGGCACATCTATGTGTGAGGAATAGATCAAACGACGGCTTTGATAAACAATCTAGTGACAGCCATCATCAATCTGTTCACGTCTTTGTTTTGTCTATCTATCTGGCTAGCTATGCCGGTTATGTATGTATGCTAATCATTACAAGACACAACTACCATTTTTTGTCAGGTTAGAAGACAACATTAATGGAGTACCTAGAAAAGAAATTAGATTGCAAGAATCTCAGACTTACAATTTTACTAAGGCAGATGTTCCAACAAATCACTACCATTTTTTTAAATTACTTTTATATACAAGACACAACCGCTAAAAAACAGTAAATAGCATCCCATTAGCGCTGTTCTGGAGCGTTGTTTACATTAATTCCGCCTATATCAAAATTGATACATAACTATTTAGGTAAATGTATAGTCTGGTCTGATTACCTCTACTGAATGTGCGATTTCTTACCGCCACTAAAACAGATTAACGCTTTTACAAGTGACCTTACTATCCACAGATCTATTTATGATTCATGTCTAATGATGTACTTGTGGTACATGCAAGCTTTTCGCCATTATTATATGAAAATGAAGGAAAGAACTAGGGAGAAAGTGTAAGGAGACAATGAAATGGTAAAAAGGAGAAACAATCACGAGATATGACACATACACATATACACACATTGCACAGGCGCACGCATACACACGCACAGAGACGGATAAACAGACGCGCGTGCACACACACGCACACACCAACACACACTCAAAAGAGAAAAAAAATCGACTTAGCACCAATATTAGCATCTTCCCAACTAGCGCATAAATTGATTATATTAAACATAGTCTAAAATGACGAAAACTGAGGAAAACGGCTGTGAATTGCTGAAACCTCCGGAAGAGTGGACTGAAAAATTACGGAAAACTTCCTCTACGAAACTCTCTATTTACCAACCTCCCTACAAGGCAATATGTGGCACAAGGCCAGTTTTTAACGTGGGGCGTTCAGAGCCCATAAGCTCAGGCAAAATTGTCCGTAGACCCCGTACACACGAAGTCAGGTTTGTCTACCTCCCCAAAACGAGACTCTGCCATTCGGCATAGCCTCGTCTGGGTTCCTCCTGGAGACACAGATTTCGACGAGAGATGAATCATAAGAAAAAGCTTCTTCCTGGTCGTTGTTTACGAAACTCTGGTGTGAACCTTGTGTTGAATATAGCATCAGTCAGCTATGTGACAAATTTTATATATTTATATATATATATATGATTCCAACACGCTACATAAGAGTTCTCATGTTTCAAAACAAGAGCCGAAAACTTCAAAATATTTACCTAACGAGTTCTTTCCTATTTCCTATATATATTTTCACATATATATTTTTCTTTCCTATTTTCTATATATTTTTCACACACACACACACATATATATATATATATATATATATATATATATATATATATATATAATAAAGAAAGAACAATAAGATATATAATCCGGTGTTCTTATAGATATTTTTTTTTTACAAAATAGTGCTCAATGTAAATTTACAGAGCATTAATATTATAAATAAATTAATTAAAAATATGGTTTTTCCGCTACACAGTTCTAACCATGGTTCAAAAATTTTGTAATTAAATTAAAGACATTAGTTCCATTTCATCCTCAAGAATTTTGGAGTAACTCCAAAATTCGCTTGAGGATGTAATGAACTAATGTCTTTAATTTAATTACAAAATTAAATTCGACCTTTCAATTTTTGAAACATGGTTTGAACTGTAGTAAGCCTCTACATATTTAAATCAATTTATTATATATATATATATATATATATATATATATATATATATATATATATATATATATATTTATATTTGTATTTAGCAAATTTCTTTTAGGCATGTCTGATTAAATAAATTACAAACATTTCTGCTTATTTTTTTTAGCATAATCCGTTCATATTCACGGATATTTTTCTGTGTATCACAATTAAATGATGCAAGAAATGCACTGTATATATGTCGATCTATGCTTTATAGATTTAATTAACATTATTGCTGAGGCTAGTGTTTTTTCAATAAATGGAAAGTTCATAGCAGGTTTTTGAGTGCGTAATCAATCGATCGATAGATGACAACAGCTTTACATCTGCCTGTTTCTTTTTTGGGTTTTTTTTGTTTGTTTTTCTTTCGTTTTTATGATGAATTAATGTTATTTCACAAACTAGTGTGTTTACAAAAGACAAACGGTCCAGTGTTTGTATGCATAGCCGCACAAGAGAAAGGATCTCATTTAGATAAGCGTTTTATTTTTTTGTTTTTCAGATCAATCTTGGCGCGAATGCCAGTCTCACTGCAAACGAGCCAGTATTCATAGTGTCCTTAGTGACCGGAGCGATCTAGAAAATGAAAAATATTTGGATCTCTATCTCTCAGACTGAGTTTATACTGAGGCAGATAAAATTTGTTTCAGCAATAAAAAGTTTTACAATATGTTTTTCGAAAATTTACACAATTTAATTATTCGTATTGCCGTTCTCATCTTCATTGTCATATTCACAACGGGGGAAAAAAAAGGCATGGGACGTGGAGCTAGAACAAACTACCCCAGTTGGCTAGATAAAGGGTTCGGTTCGAAATTCCAACATATGTCACTTGAAGAAGGCCGAAGCGTACAACAGCCGAAACTTCGCGAATATGACAATATAAATAAGGATAAAAGTCCAAAAAAATAAATAGTTACAATAGCTCATCTCAGAAATATAGACAGACGTTTTTGAATGTATGATCGCACTAAACAAGCGATCTTTATTATATCTGTTTGTTTTTTTTGTTTTTTTCGAATGAATTGATGGTATTACTGTTAATATTGTCTTTATAGTAAAACCTGTTCATGTCTAGAGTTAAGGATTATCTTCCTCTGCTATCCATGTAAATCACTCCTTTAATTTAACCCGCTACTTCAAGTGGACGCCCAGGCCTTGTACAAGGTGAAACTTCCTGAAAAAAAAAAGAACAAACAGAAGCTTGAGACGTTTTGTCTGTAAGAAAAGGGTTCCAGGGTAGGTAAAAGAAGAAATATTCAACTGCTTGAGAGAATTGGCCAAATATATATTGGTTTTTATTTAAAGTTATTGTAGATAAAGCGTTTGCGTAATAAAGGAGTAGCATGGTTTTGGCTACATAACAGCTTTTTTTTGTTTCAAACTGTATTAAGTTTATAATAAACAAACATTTCATACCACATGCTTGGGTATATAAACATAAGAGGAATACAATAAAGACATGACCACATGTTTTTTTTTATATTAATTCATGTTACAAACCATAAAAATGCTTCCACAAAAAACAAGAACAAAGTTAAATCGTAATTGTTTAGGTAATTGAACATGCTTTAAAAAGGTGAAACTCTAGGTCTGTCTTTTAGACTGAATTAATAGATTTTCCTGATGCACCTGCTTCTACAAGGGAAGAGAAAATTTGTATGAAGAATCTAAAAGCATGCAAGTTCTTGAAAAGCGAACCACTTTGAAATCTATACGTTTTGTTTCCTTTTTCAGGTTAAATTAATTAGATTTCTTAATGCACAATAGAGAAAAGATACTGTACAGATGTTTAAAAAGATGAAGATGCCCGAGAAACACTAACTTCGTTTAAATCCTTGTCCTTATATATTTAATGGCATTGACTATTGTCCTGTTCATACAAGGTGTCCCTAAAGTCTGGGACATCCTTGACAAAATGTATATTTTCGAGAAATTTTCAATAACATGTTATTGACTTGGATTATTAACAAATAACATCTTCAATATAATTCCCATCATTTGTGATGCAAAGGTTAATGCAAGATTCACATAGACTCGATGCAATAACTCCAAATACCTAGATTATATGATTTAAAAATGAATCGCCACTATCACTTCTACTGTTTCGAACACCTAGCCATGGCGCAAGACGGGATAGTCGCGCAGCAATCACCTAAATTGACCAACTATATCATGAAACAGAATGCCATGCCGTTGACCTTCCGGCCTTGATGCAGGACCTTGGTGATTGGCGCGATAGATTCATCAATGTCCGAGCTTGCTCAACCAAATAAATCATAATTATTACTGGTAAGAAAGAATTCTGCTTTTTAAATCATTAAAAGTAAAATATCCAAAGAAATATATGAAATGAAACACAAAGCAACCTATTAGCAGCCTGATCACCCCTACCTGTTAATGAGACATTCAATTATAGTAACATGTGGCATGTTCATTTGAGGAATGTTTTTTTGTTACCCTGACAGAATAAAATAGTAAATAGGAATACTGCGACCAATAAATATACGAAGTGAATTTCTTTTACATTATACAAGGTCTCTCTGAAGACTGGATACATAAAATTTTCATCGGCACTTTAGTGAATTGGAATATTAACAAATAACATCTTCAATATGATTTCCATCATTTGTAATGCAAAGGTTGATGCACTTTGCTGCAAGATTCACGTGAACTCGATGCAATAACTCCATATTTCGTATTCACTCTTTATGTGTTCAATCAAGTGTGTTGCATCTGTGATTTTCATTGAGTACACCTTCTCCTTTAGCATACGACAAAAAGAAGTTAATTCTTTCCTCTTTCGACAAAACCATGTTTAATATGTAGACGTGAAAAAAACATAACTATTGAGAATTGCCGTGTGTCCAAACTGTGCAATAAAGCTAATCAAAGTATTAAGAAACAGGAAAATTTTGTTAGAAACAAAACAGAGTATTGGACTGTTATGTAATATCGGTCTTCTTATATAGCTATGAATGCTTGGCAATCTATTCACAGATTTTGAAAAGACATTTTTTTTTAAATTGTAATAACAGTTGCGACACCACTGACGAGATTAAAGAGATTGATGTGTGGAAGTTGATCGGGATTCGTAAATTGTTTTGAAAATGAAAGGGGCGCTGAAATAAGTGTGTGATGTCCCAAGAAGGTGTAGTTTGGAGAGATGTAAAACGCCATTATGTTAGGAAAGAGATTTCTTGTTAAGATAGCATAGCTGGATTTTTTTTTTTCGTCTCGTGAAGAAAATATCATTATTGCATGAACAACATTGGATATGCAACCTAAGCAAAGTATTAAATAACAGGAAAATTACGTTAAAAACAGAAAAGAGTAATATCGCTTTTCCTGTATGGCAGCGACCGTTGGACAATCTCCTCATGGATGAAAGAAAAAACTTGAGGCAACAGAAATCTGGTTCTACAGAAGGATGCTGAGAATACCATGGACGGAACAACGACAAAGTTGGACGACAATAAGATGTGGAACGACAAAAATGGAGACAAAAAGGATATCAATACTTAATATGAGAAAGAGACAGATATTTCTATGGCGGATAATGAGGAAAGACGACTTGAAAAAAGTAACTCATAAGACATGTTGAAGACAAGAGGGTCTGAGGAAAGCGGCGAATAACCTATTTAATGAATAACCTACTTAATGAATTTGTGTAAACAGTTGGCGGAACAGGGATTAGGAGAGATAGTAAAAAGACAAGCATTGTTAAGAGCTGCAAAAGAGGATATGAGAGGACAATGTTCGCCGACGCCTTGAAGGGATACGGTACATAGAAGAAGTCTTCCCCTGCGACAGACACAACTGTCTGTGTTTTCAAATTCAATTAAAGGGACATCATGTCTGTAGGAAAGAAAAAGAAATCATAGAATATAGCCTGACGATTGAGCCTGTTTTCTTTTGTTCTTTTTTAACTGGCTGAATTAATGTTTTACTGATAACAATGTATTGTAGAGAAGCTAGCACCCCTTCAGCACTCTACCAGATGGCCTGGATCATAGCCTTAAATAATCTACGATTAAGGACTTCAACAGTTGATTAATAAGTTGATACTAAGCTGATTAATATTCGAACTGATTTTACTTCGTTTGGCTATACAGTGCGGGAATATAATAAAAATACAAAATAAAATAAAAGTACAAAATTAAATAAAAGTACAAAATAAAATAAACATTAAAATCTCCCAAGAGTCCTCTGACAGGAAAGACAATTTACGCATGTGCAAAAAAAGAGAGATTTCCTGGCGCCAAAGATAAACTAGAAGAATCTGTCTCTTTCTCTGTTGGACCTTTGACTAGTGAACACGTGCCAACTGTTCGGGAAGGAAATTCCCCAACAAGAGGTCGTTGGAATCCAAAAGAAGGAAATAAAATCAGTGTCCTAAACTGTCCCTCTAGTGTCTCTGTATCCTTCCGTCTTTTCTTTGTCAATTTATTTCAGTGACGAGTTTTTGGATGTTTAGGGGAAAGAATCAACCCAGCACTAATAGCCATAACATCCATAACAGCATTTGACCCTCCTCTATTCCTTCTAAGTTGTCTTGTTAATTGTTTTGTAACTTATTGTTCTAAGTTTTTTGTATGTATCCGTTAGCAACGGATATTGGTGCTGAATAAATATATTAAGCGCTCATTCTTCTCTGTGTATCATTCACCTCGACGATACGACACAATGTTTCTACAAGAAAAGACAAATTCACAACGATTTCTAGATATTCTTAGAGAAAGGAAGAACTTCAGATGTTCTCTGCTGATATGAAGTGGAAAGATTATATTGAATCCATTGCTAGGTCAGCTGCTAAGAAAGTTGATTCACTGTGTCGTGCAAGACAATTTTTCTCTCCAGAGCCTATCTATAAGTCTATAGGTAAAAGTATATACCATTCGTCCATGCTTAGAATATGGTCCAATGTCCTTGCTATTTAACTTTAGTTCCTTAATAAAGTCTAAAGAAGAATCAGCAATATTATTGGTCCTGATCTGGCAGCTCGGTTTCAGTCGCTTTCCCACCGCCGTAAAGTTGCTCCTCTCTGTCTTTTCTAGAAATACTTTCATGGAAAATGTTCTGATGATCTCTTCGCTATGGTACCTAGACTTTATAAATTTAAGCGCAGTACTAGAATGACGTTGAGATCTCATCAGTTTACAGTTGAGCTTACTAGATATAGCCGTAAGTTCTATGCCAACAGTCCCTTTTCTCCAACGCTTTCCAGCCAACTTTTTATATTAAAATTAAATAATAGTATTAATATTAAATTCTAAAATTTCTTTATTCTACAACCTTAATATCACTTTCTTAACTTTAAAGACTGTAATTCTTTATGTAATTTTGTCCTATTTGAACAAAAGTTAACACTTTAAATATAGGTGAATATTAATTTTCAACCGTTTCTAACTTCTGTCTAGACTTGTATGTATATCTAGTCATCTTGTTTCCTCCCCGTTTCTTGTATCCACCCCCAACTACTTTGGTTTTTCCTTCCCCACCTTTTTTTCTCCATCTCCCTTTTAAATGCCTTTTCCCTTATTTGCAGTTTTTTCCCCTTTCTTCCTATCTCTTTTAATTTTTAATTAAAAGAAAAAACGTTACGATCTATTTTTTATCAAAGGTTTTGGTATTGACAATCTCCAAGGAATTTCTCGAGGAGTGAAATGGCCATCTCAATGAGAGACAACTGAATTTCATTTATATGCTCTGTAATAAATATATTGAGCTCTCTTTTGTTGATCAGTTTTTCTTACCCACGGATTTTTACATATATATATATATATATATATATATATACATTTCTTCCTGCGAAGTATCAAAATATGTTTCTGTGGAACTGACTCCCAAGAGGATGTTTCCCCGATCCTTATAATATTAATCTTTTCAAGTCTAGAGTTAACCGTTATCTTCACGAGCGATTAATAACTAACCGAACTCAACCTGCGACTGATACAAGAAACCTTTTAAACTTTAAAAGAATTTCCAAGTTGAGAACATTCTAAATAGTTTATTTGATATTTAATTTAGAGACGTCGAATTTTTGGTTATAATCTCGCTTAAATAAAATCTACGTTTTATATTCTAGCTCGCATATTGTAAAATTGATGTTGTCTCATAAAACACGCGTAATAAAATTTTAGAGCCTATAAGAGCATGTATATGGAATTTAATTACAACATATTTCATGGAAATTTACGTTGGATTTTTTTTTTTTTTAATGAGAAAATATTTTTATATGCCTTTACTTTCAGACTAGGAAACGAGTCTTCGTTGTTTTTACTTATATTAAAGTTCACTTTTTTGCTTATATTAAAGTTCACTTTACACAAGACATGAGAGCCACTTAAGGTAACGTTAAAATGGTTATATTGACTGAGGTGAGCTGTGCGAATGGAAGAGGAGGTGGCATTGATGGTGAGATTAGGAGGATAAGGAGGATTGAAACCGATTGAAACTTAACTTGAAAGAAAGACAAGATTGACGTCTTCAGAGAAGAACCGGTGTGAGAATCTGTTCCACAAAGTGGCAGTTTTATTACAACAGTTATCTCCTGTTAATTGCCATCTAAAAGTTCTCCACTACCTTAACCGGGTATTGAACTCACACAGGAGAACTTTCAGGGGGAAATTAACAGGAGATAACTGATAACTGGCATCCATTAAAAACATGGCACGTGGAACTAGAACAGTCTACCCCCCCCCCAGTGAGCGAAATAAAGGGTTAAGTTCGACATTCCAACCAACTGAAGAAGGCTGGAGCGTACAACGGCCGAAACGTTGTAATAAATATGGCGACAAAGCTGAGAACAATAATCCGAATAATGTAAATAATGTACATAATACTCCATCTCAGAAATATAGACAGATACTAAAGTGACAGCTCTTTAGAAAAGATGTCTGAGTTGAATTTTCTTAAATTTGGAATACGGAGGAAACGAGGATGATTCAACTCCGTGGAAGTGGCATGGTGGTTCCTAGGTGAAAAATATTAGAACTGGTGAAACTAACGATTGGAATCCACCTGAACATTTCTTTTAATCACATTTCGAAAGATGATATATGCATGGCGTGTACCCAATATGTTTTATTCAGATTGATGAACGGATAGTCTTCCTTTCGATACTGAAGGAATATTCAAACGTCTAGTAATATTCACCGGAAGTGTTACGTAATATCAATCTTCCTATATGGCAAAGGATGCTGGACAATCTCTTCACAGAGGAAGAAACTTGAAGCAACAGAAATATAGTTCCACAGAAAAATGCTGAGAATACCATGGACCGAACATGTGAGCAACGACAAAGTTTTTGAGAAAATGGAAACAAAAAGGAAACTTATACTTAACATCAAAAACACAGATGAGATATCTAAGTCACGTAATGAAGAAAGAGGGCTTGGAAAATTTGACACTCACAGAACATTGAAATCAAGAACAGAGGAAAACAACGCATAAGCTACCTGTCGGAACACGGTTTAGGAGTGGTAACAAAAAGACAAAGATTATTAAGAGCTAAAAAGGATAGGAAATTGTGGAGAACCATGATCGCCAACGTCCCGACAGGACACGGTACATAAAAGAAAAGGGACAAGAAGAATGGGCTTGAGTAAAATGGATGACGGAACACGGTTTAGGAATGATAACAAAAAGACAAAAATTATTAAGAGCTAAATAGGACAGGAAATTGTGGAGAGCCAAGCTCGTCAACATCTTCAAGAGACACGTCAAATAGAAGAAAGAGAGTATTAACTAGTCTATCTTGGTCATTTCTTCAAGTGAATCAGAGTATGTTATTTTTCCCTATTCATCTTGACTGTTTCTTCGACTGAACCAGAGTTATATTATATTTTTCCCCATTCTGGGATTGAACTCGCAACTGTCAGGACACCAAATATGTTTTAACCAACGTTCTGATTCATTAGACCAAATTTTCCTTGGAAAAAACATTGGTGAATTGTTTTAATATTAAACAGAATGTTTAAACTCACATATTGGAAAGACATATACCATGATTGCGTTGTAGAAACAAACAAACGATGATTTGGATTGTTTGTTGAACTGCATATCAAAACCTTATGAGTCATTTAATGCCAAAATTTGATTTTTTTTCAAAACTGTATAAGTCTATAGGTAAAAGTATATATATGGTTGCTGGTAATTTTTCCCGTAATGTATTTCTGGTATTTTTTAAATTTATTTTCAATAATATATTGCTGGTAATTTTTTTTATTTTTTCCTATGAAAATGTATTGTTGGTAATCTTTTTCTAATGTATGTCTATATTTCCTGTTTTGAACTAAATTTGAGGATTCACTGTTTGCCCATAGATGGGACCCTAACAGGTGCTACCACCCAATTCGGAGGTGATTCTTACGATTAGAGGCCTTGCTGCCTGATGAAATTTATAGTCATATCCAGGATGGACGCACACGCGACATTGAAGTTAAAATAGATAATGAATATGATATATATACATTATTTACATTATTCGGACTATTGTCCTCATCTTTATCGCCATATTTATCACAACGTTTCGGCCTTCTTCGGGTGGTTGGAATGTCGAACTTAACCCTTTATTTTGCTCACTGGAGTAGACTGTTCTAGTTCCACGTGCCATGTTTAATGGATGTCTGTTATCAGTTATTTCCTGTTAATTTCCCTCTGAAAGTTCGCCACTGCTTAAACCGGGTATTGAACTGACACTCTTTGGGTCCTGTCACTGGATCTAACCAACACCTTTATCCACTATGCTATTTGTCCTTGAGGACATCTGGGTATGAATTTCTGGGTATTCTCTAAGCAAAAAGAGCAAAATAAGAACATCCTATCGTAATGAATGGGATAAAGTAATCGGTTCAAAATTCGAAGAGTGTTCACTTGCAAGGAAGAACAGAGAGATAGTCGGGGAGGGGGCTGTGTATTTCTGCTTCACTACTGTATTGTGTCTTTACCAGGAATTTTCTTTCTTTTTATTTTTTTAATAAGATGCAGTTTTGTTACACCTCAATGCAAACTTGTAATAACATTAACAGAATGTTCCTTCAATTTTCTCCTTCGAATTTAAATGCATTTAGAGACTGCAGCATTTAAAGCCCAACATAAGTACATTTTCTCTCCGGGAAAATAACCTATATTTTATTTACTTGCTGCAATATACTCTGAACGCTGAAAGTCGACAGCAATACGTTTTTATCGGGCCATTAAATTTGACAGAATTTCTTTCGATTTAGCTGATGCGATCAGAGAGTATATTCGTTGTTTCGCTACAATATTAACCAGAAGTAGATGCCAAACATTGGGGCTTAAGACTATATCACGTTGAAACGCCACTTCCCGTATGCTTATCGAAGTTAGGCAGCGTCAAGCCTGGCCAGTGTCTAGATGGGTGACCGATTGAGAATACCAGCTTGGATGTGTGGATGATGTAATGGATAACGGTTCCGAATTTGAAATCGGAAAGCAGAGTTCCAATTCCAGTGGGCTTTGTCATATTCACTTACGCGCAAATACCGTTGTTAAATGCATAAATCCCCTTCTTCACCCCTATCTATGGGTTAATTAGTAAAACTTGTATCCATAAATCATTATCTCAAAAAAAAATTTACAATCTAAAAATATTTTCTGATTTTAAATAACCTGAAAAATGGTTGATAAGCCGTAAAAAATCAATCAAATCAATAAATGTCAGATATGATGATGTCAAAGAAAATGTTTATTTATTGATAATTTCTAGTATAGTGACCGAGTGGTTAGAACGTTCGGACTCTGACCATGAGACCCGGGTTCGAATCTCACCATGGTTAATTTGTCAGGAAGGAAATTTCCTGATGTTATCGGACTGGGGGGGGTTCGATCCCAGCGTGCGGCACCATTTCGAAAGTAACTGAAAAGCATACCACGGGTTGACCCAAGCGTTGTGAGTGAAATTGGGTAGACAGAACCCTTGGGGGTCGCCGATAGCTGTGCAAGTCATCGTGGCCGAGGGCTTGAGCGTGATTCAAATTGTTCAAATTGTTGATCACGCTAAATAACACGCTCTTTGCCAGAAACTGTGACTACGGCCTACTCAGTATAGTTGCAGTATAAACCACAGGTTAGCTCTGTGGGTGTTGAATAAATACAAATGCGCCTGAGCAAGCGTCTGCAATAGGGATTGGCTGGCCGCCCTAACAGACAGGAATCCTCGAATACGAGTGGCCAGCTAATGATGTCAGGTTAATCCATTCGCCACCAAAAATATTAAATTTTTTTGTTTAGTCACTTTTGAATTTTTGACTTTTTTTTTTTTTTTTTTTTTTTTGAAAAGACGAAACTAAATTAATTAATTCACAGTTTGACAATTTGAATATTCATAACAGGTTTCGGTTTATATTTGAATCCGACCGACCTTTACTCGGTGAATCACTCAAATGTTTCCTTTGTCTCGACGAACATTTCACGCGTGTAGCGAATGAACGCTAGCAGAAAAAAATTTTAAAAAAAAAAAACATATTTTATTTTATTTCATTTTTCCTTCTTTGAGGAAATCCTTCTTTTTTTTTTTATCATTTCACCGCAACTACGATCTTCAAATGCAATGTCAATCGTCATCTTCTTGAATTCTGTTCTTAAATTGTCTTCTCTGTTTTCTTTCATTCTCAGTGATCGCTTACATCGCTTTGCCTTCGGTGAAATCATTTTAAAAAAGAGATTTAGTTTCGTTTTCTAATTAGACATTACAACGATAACATGGCATATATTATGACCTCTGCCCTATTTTAATCTGAAGGAGATTATCCAGCTGATGTTAACGGTTTTAGACCTAAGGGGATTCTTATGTGGGATCACCATTTCCTTCCTTTTGTGGACAGGACACATGAGAGGTTGAAGTGAAGAGTAACAATTCATTCGTTTGTCGAAAATGGACGGCAAAAGAAAGTGAGGTCACGATATAATTCATAGCGCGGTAGATTACATACTATAAATGAGATAGACCGAATAGTAGCACCTATTTTCCAATATTCACTGTCATATAAAAGGATCGATAACATCTAGCGATCCAGCAAAAAATTTTTCCCTTTTAATTTTTTATATATTCTCAATAATTTGTTTTTCTTTTTATTTCTTCTTTCGCTAGTTTGATTACAATGTCACAATTTCCATTTCCCAGATATTTGAACTTCTGAATTTGCTTGATGTTTATATTTTTGCATCGTATCTTGGCATTTTTCTCTTGCTGATGTCCATACTTTCTGTCTTCTTGCATTTGACTGGTTGGCTCTTTTTTTCTCGCTTTCTTCTAAGTTCAGTCAGTTATGTTTTTATGCGTGATACACGTGCCGGCGATCTTTCGATACATTTATGACGAGGCATTTATTTTCCCGGGAATAGGTTGCCATTTCTTTCTGCGGTAGATCTATAGCCATCCAAGGCTATAGAACCCGGTCTGTCCTGATATTTACTCATAGCTTGGCGGGGGGTAGAAAAGGATTTATACCTTTTCCAAGGGTATTAGCATGTAAGTGAATGTAATAGATTCGACTGGAATTCGAACTCGGCTCTGCAATTCTTCAATCCGAGCCGCTATCCATTACTCCACCGTACCTTCTTCTTCTAAGTTACAGTTTCTCAATCGGCGCAATAAATCCTTAAAATTGAAAACGAGAGAGAAAAATACCAGAATACGTTTAATCTACCTACCCAATTTTATATCAAATGTCTTTAAAGTCTTTCCCTGATGGAAAACATATTTTCAAAGCCTCTCAAGACGAGAGGATAATATAGCCAGCTTTTTAATAAAGAAGCCTTGTTTGTATAAAATCTTAAAATAATCTGATTCGTTTTCCCGCTTTCTTTTATGCGCCATATCACTCGAGGAAGTGGGCGATCATAAGTCACCAGAAATTCATGACTCGTATAACTGGAAGTAACGTTTGAATTTTTATCAACACTCTTTGTCTCCGCGCTTGCCATCCATTCACGCATGCTCGTTAAAAGAAAAAAAAAGAAGAAAAGAGCGATAAACTGCTTAACGAGCAGTTTATCGCTCTTTATGTATTTATATATATATCGAAAATATTCTTCTTCCTCCTCTTCTTCTTCCTCTTCCTCTTCTTCTTCTTCCTATTCTTCTTCCTCCTCCTCTTCAATGTCATTTCAGGACGTTGACGATTATATCTCTCAATCTTTTTTTTTTTTTAAGTTGAGTCATATATAATTCCTATTTTGGAGGAACCGATTTTAATGCTGAATGTACCATCCTAACAGCTCCTTAATTATACCATATCAGGTGAGGAAGAGTTGGTTGCATACCACAATGTTCAACGCTAAAGACAGTCGATTGAAATGATAATTCTCCACAACTGATACCAAATGCTGAGAGTATTATTTATTTAGAGTTCTTAAAATGCAATGAAACAGTAAATGCATATTGATATGTTCGGCAGCTGCAAAGTGTCCATGAATTTTAGACGAAAAAAAGCAATCATCTGTAGAAAAAAGTTCTCTTCCATGACAACACAAGCCTGGATGCATCAACAATAAAACCAAGAAAACTTTTAGAACTCAGTTAGTCTGTTCTATCATATTTACCTGACTTTCGTGGTTTTAATCATTTCCCTCAAGCAAGGCAATAAAGCCACTAAGACGCAAAGGGGGGGGTTACTGAGTATTATAGACTGAGAAAATACTATTAAGGATAGAAAGCAATAAAAGAACAATAATTAAGAAGACAAAACATAACGATTGACACTACGTTTAAATTTTTGAAGTGCAAACTTGGCTGGTAAGCAAGGAGATGGAAGAGTTCCACCAACGAGAAGTACGAGAAAAGAAACGCAGAACTTACGGTTGCATCTAACCGTTTCAACTGTAAAATGATGAGACCTAACTACCAATCTAGTATTGTGCTTAAATTCATAAAGTCTAGGTACCATAGAGGAAAGTTCATCAGAACAATTACCATAAAAATATTTATTGAAAAGGCGCAAGGAAGTTACGTTACGTTGGTGAAAAAGTGATTGAATCCTAGATGCCAGGTCAAGACCAATAGCATTGCAGATTCTTGTTTGGATTTTATCAAGAAGCTCTAAAAATATAGCAGGAGTACAATACCAGATACGGCAGCGGTATTCAAATCAAGAACGCATGGTAGACTTACAAATATGTAAGATAGATTCTGGTCTGGCGAGAAAAATTGTCCAGCACAAGACAGTGAACAAATTTTCCTACCTGCAGACCTAGCAATTGATTCAGTATAATCTTTCCACTTTATGTCATGTCCTTGTAACAAGGGGATTATTACCTTTACTGGTCGCTGCAAAACGCTTTTAATGGGGAAGGAGTTCCGTAAGGCAAAACATATTCAACCGTTCGTTGAAACTTTTTCACATAAAAACCTTCGGAAATTTTACTGAAAAGGCGGCGAATGGATTCTTGATAAGTGGCAAGAAGCCATTGCAAATAACAGTGAATATATAATTTAATAAAAATGTAATTGTACTTTCTTTTTTTGAAGAATAAACTTGAAAAATAATCGGAAATTATTTATATTACCGCTTATAATTAAAAGTAAAACTGTCTGTATATAAATGGAACGTGTATCAAAGTTCTTTGTTTTACTGCTAACAAAAGGACTGACTTTTAACCCTTTCCCGACGCAAATTTTGTATATATATATATATATATATATATATATATTAGCGAAAGTGGGTTTTTTCAGACACGGACGAATAAACACGTCCAGAACCCCCCAAAAAAAAAAACAGATACAGACGTGTTTATACGTCAATCATGATTCGTTGTATGTCTTTCTGTGCTTGAAACGAGTCCAGTTGTCTACTCCTACGTCTGTGAGAGGTGCTAGACACCACTCGGGTGCTTCAAGATGCCTCAGTTTCTTAGTTACTATATTAAAAACAAATAAAAAAAAATCCTCTGAAAATGAAACCTTTTTCCCAAAATAATTGGCGGGGAAAGGATTAAACTCTTGATAAATTCTTGATAATTTATAATTCTTTGATTATTCTTCGATAATTCTTTGATAGTTTCCTTTTCGAAAAATAAAAAAAATCATGTTAGATCATTTCAGCGGAGGTATTTATTGACTCCCCACAGGGTCCGGGTGTGACACAAAGTCGGTTTAACTATGAAACCAGAAAAGTTTCCATTTTTTAGGGCTAAAATTGTCCAAAACAAAGCTTAGATGTCCAAAGGGTCAAATTTCCTAGTCAACGCTCATAGGTCATGGAGACCGAAGTAGCTTAGTCCAGGCCAAGCCAGTCCAAACTTGTCGTAGCCGTGATCGAATCTCAAACCCAAAGGCCGAGAAACGATCCTTATTTTGTCAAAACTGGGCGAAATCTGCCAAAAGCTGTTTCATCCGCGGATAAACTTTTTTCCTAATGAGGATAAGACCCATTTCGCGATTGAAGGTTTAGCTTCATTTTTTCTGTATCGAATTAAACAGTGAATAGTATTTTTTTGAGCATAACTTAGATGTGGCACAAAGTCGAAACGTATGGGGCATCTAGTGAGGATCGAACTCACTTTTCAGTTGTAACTGATCTGGCGAGACAAAATGCTAACCATTACACCACGAGTACCCAGATCATTTCAAAAAAACTTTGTCTGACTTATACGGTAAAATATCCGCTGAGTTTCTCCAAATAAGCATCTGTTAAACCTGCACCTTCGCATAAGCATCTGTTATGGGGTCCACCCCTTTTTCATACAAGTGGACTCGACCAATATGTACTTGGACTGCTGCCGTTAAATACTCAGAATCAGTCAGAGCGCAGAGATTGTGATTGAGTTGGAGGTAGAGTAATAGTGTGAGGTAACCGCTTGTAGAAGTCACAGTTACAAGCACGTAGACTCTAAGGAAGTCCTACTTCGAGACTGAATTTACCAGACTGTATATATATTATTATTGCTACTAACCGCGTTTCTGGATTTACTAATTACCAATTGTATTATTGTGTAAATACATTTATTTGTTATATTTCATTCCTGCGTTTATCATTCATTGAAGACCGGATTTCATCTCGGAATCCACAACAGCACCTATTAGACGAGTGCCAAACCGATTTTCCGGAGAACAGAGAAGTGAATAACAATGGTAAGAATCATGCAACATTGACAGAAAGATAAGCGTTTCTGTCTGTTTAAATTTATAAAATCGGTCTTTTGAGAACGTTTCTTCAGGAAAATAGGAATCTCAGATTTACTGTTATCGCTCGTTCTTTTTCATCCAATAAAAACCTAAGAGCCACTCAAGGTAGAGGGTTACTGTACGCTGTTTCATGGGCATAAGAGAAGCAAGAAATGAAATTCATGAGGTAATACAAGAAATATAAAAGTTAAACGTAGAGCTCGAGGTAGTACGAATTAGGAAAATATCCTCTCAGGAGTTTGTTTCACAAAGCATCAGTTCTTGAGAAGAAGCTGTCTGAGTGGAACTCACTTCTTACTAATAGAATAGAAACGAAATGTGGATGATTCACAGGTTGTGTATGTGTAGAATGGTCCCAGTTGTAAAAAGGAGGCTTGGAGCTAGGGAATTAAGCTCGTCAATAAACCTACCATGGAAAGACTTAGAGCAGCTTCTCTTATTCATTTTGTGTGGGAAAGGGGTTGTTCAGGATGGGAAATAATATTGAATAGAATTTGTTCTTTCTGCTGTTTTTTTTTTTTTTCAAAAGACTTCCCTGTCGCTTACTCGTCTTGTCTATGATATTTTCAGCACCATTTCTGGGATACAGAGTTATTTAAAATATTTAACACATGGACTATGAACTTCATTGTTATAATAAGGTTTCAAACGTTATACTGTTCGGCCTTTTTTAGGTGCTTGTCAATCCAGTGACCATCAGGGAATTTCAAACTGAAGCCTTTGTTTAATCCACTGGCGTAGAGTGTTCTAATTCCACTGACCATGTCTAGAGATATGTCATCTAGTTCTATATATCAGAATTTTACTACACTTCAACACAATAGAAGACCGAAGAACCAAGTCCTAGAAGAGGGTTACTGTGTGTATCCTAGTGATTTAGAATTTTCGTAGAAGTGAAGTTCAACTCTATAGAGAAAAAAGTTAACGGTTAACTTTAGCCTTGTCAGCAGGTCAAGTAGTATTCCACGAAAAAACGTCGGAACAGTTGCTTGAACATCCAGAAACCAGCTGGGAAAAAGCAAAACTCTGCTTTACTATTGAAACCAACGGAATGGAGCCTATTCACACTTGTGTCAATGTGGTATGGTGGGTCCTAAATGGACGTAAAGGTTAGAGGGGTGAGACCATATATGAATGTAACTCGTGCAGAAGACTGGTTTTTAGAAAGATAGACTAGAGCAGAAGAGGCTCGATGCCAAACTTTTGGTCTTTTAAGAAAATCAATGTTGATTTTTGTTTTAAAATTTTTAAATGGCTTTTTATTTGACCAAGAGCCACTCAAGGTAATAAGTTACTGTTGAATGTTGTAATGGCAGAACAAATTTATTTAAGTGAAAATTATCGTTCTATGGAGAAAAGTTAACGGTTGAATTTCAACCCCATCTTTTTTTTAAAAGACTTCCTTGTCAGATTCTCGCCTGCATCATCCATGGAATTTTCATTTTCATTCTGAACAAAACCATAAATCTGCTGTCTCTAGTTTTATTCCTCATTCTTGAAAAATTTCAACGTTCACTGCCATCTTTGCCTTTATGAATAACGATAAAACCCGAAATTAAAAGATTTTTGTTTATAAAGATTTTTTTCCGTTTCTCAAAAATGTTTAGGAAAGAATTGGTCTTTCCCTAATCGAATGGCATGATCGGATTTTTTCGCCTTTTTCCATCCTCCGTTAAAAAAAGTCTAATGAGATATTTTAACTTCTCCACCTAAAAAAAAATTTTATATCTCCAATTCGTAAGTCGCATCTTGGATTTTTTCTCTTGCTGATGACCACATTTCATGTCTTCTTGCAGTTGATTGTTAGACCTTTTCTTTTCTTGTTTTCTTCTAAATAGCAACTTTTAAATCGGCGCTCAAAATCCCTCTAAATGACAGCAAGAGAAACAGAGTCGAATACTAGAATGAGATTTTATCTATCTACCCAAAATCAAATTATGGACTTTTCAGTATCCTCCTGTAGAAGTACATTTCTATTGCCTTCGTTTTATCCCCATCCGGGGAAGACTGTCCAAAAGAGAATATGCCTTTTCTTTAATTGGAACACAAGTAGATGCATGGTTTATCGAATCTTGGAGCAAATGGATATCTTTCATCATTTCTATTGATTAAAAGGAGATCGATTTATCAATAAAAACTCAGTATCCAAATCTGAAATCTAGTCTTCCAGCTGCATGTCTTAAGTCTCTTTTCACAAAGCTATTGATACATTTCACATACATTTTTTCTCTGTTTTATACATGGAATGGGCATGTTGCCGAGTGGTTAAAATATTTCACCATGAGAATCAACATCGAATTCAGATTCCCTGAAGGAAATGAAGTTGATTTCTTGACATCCATTGGTAAGGATCGCTTTTAAATTTGCGGCACCTTTCAAAAAGTTTATGAAACCATCTCACCAACAATTATTGTGTAAGAACTTTACTGATGGAACCCTTGAGACTGAGAAATTAATTCGAAACCATACAGTTTCGTATTTAGTTAAATTAGAGGCAAAGGACAGACTCTTGATCACGCTGATAAGGCGATTTCAAAGAAACTTTAATCCAAAGACTCAATATTTAAACAAATCCTGTGCCACCACAGGTGTTGCTAAGGTTTTGAGAAAATTTGGTTTGCCTGAGCAACCGCCTGCAAGAGAATGATTTGCGTTCATTTAGCATTTTATTCATGAAAAAATATCCTATTTTATCTCTTGTGAAATTGGCATTGGGCAATGAACGAAAGCTGAACTGTTTATTAAGACTAGAGAACAAAAAAATTTAAAAAAAACGTAATTTTCCTGATCGCACCAAAACAACACGAAGATTAAAACGCAGCCATTTTTTTGTCTTGGTTAATTTTTTTTCTTCTCTGAATGCGCACACATAATCCAACGACAATTTTTCTTCGTACATTTATTTTTTGTTTATATATATATATATATATATATATATATATATATATATATAAATTTTAAATATGCAAAATGGTTATACCATTTCTCAAATGAGTATTAAACAAATGATGTCATATAAATTTTCATAAATGAGGAATCTCTTGATTATTAACCTGAGATAAAGCTATTGTGCACATTAAAAAATAAGCACTATATGAAAAACACATGAATCGAATGTAAAAAACTTATAAGAAATGATGTAATTTGTACCTCAAATTTTAGTCTCATTCACAATTAACTTCTAATTTGCGTACTTTTTAAATTAAAATATAGATACGTATAAGAATATACAATAAAAATGATATAAATTAATGTTTACCGATTTAATTTTTCATGAAAAACTTATTTAGAGCGGTTTTCAGCATAGTATTCTACTGTACTTCATATAAATGACGGTACTGAGGAATTGCCCCTTCAAATTTTCCAAACATCATAATCATTAGTATTTTAACCTGAAAATTTTATTTATAATCTTTTCAAAGTAAATGTATACATCTTACTTATTATAAAACGCAGATTGTGTGTGTGTGTGTGTGTGTGTGTGTGTACGTTTATATATTGGATTGATTTCCTACATTTTTCAACCGATTTCAACAAAACTTCACAGGACTACGTAAAATTACCTTGTGGTGGTTCTGACAGCGCCAAAAATTGGAAAAACACAATTGTTTTTGCACGAAATCAATTTGAAAACACGATAAAACACGATTCTGTCGCCAGAATGAAAGGGGACAACTCATATCGAGTTATACTTATTAAAAACCAGGTTGTTTGTCGGTGTGTGTGTGTGTGGTGAAGTGTTCGTTTATATATGGGATCGGATTTCCTACATTTTTTAACCGATTTCAACAAAACTTCACTTTTTTTTTTTTTTTTTGGCAGGTAGTGTTTCTTATTGTCTTGCACACTTTTTTTTTTTATTTTTACATTCAGAATGCTTTAAAAATTCCATTTACAAGACAATTGTTTATAATAAAATTCTATTCAATCGATAGACTCATAACGATTGAAAACAATGTTTTTGTTTGAGTTTGGGTTTGACCAATTCGTAAAAAAAAAAAAAAAAAAAAAAAAAAACTAATTAAGACATGCGTGTCCGTCAACCTTAAACAATAATCTTTGTCAATTTTATTTTTCAGTCTTTATGATG